>CAOJBJ011673175.1:0-12398 GCA_948291685.1 Euphorbia celastroides | reverse complement strand
TATTGATGACGTGATTATAGTATCCGAACCACTTTAGCAACTTGATTCGGAATATAAGTTTCACATTCGAAAACTAAGCTTCTTTTATTAAGAAAAGCAGAAATCTCGCTAATTGAGTTAAAAATCACATGGCTTAAATTAATTGGAATATTTATAAAATTTATTTTTAATCCGCCCCTTATGCTATTAATTTCCTGTAGTTACCCACTAGGCAAAGTCAATAAAAAAATCAATATTGCATATTAGTCGAGCATTAAAGCTAACACAATAAATATCGTGATGTTTGCAAGCAACTTACACTCATGATGCTCGAATGAGACTCTTTTACGAAGTTCTAGTCGAATTAACAACATAGTTCTCTTTACATCAAACTAATTGTCTTTACTCTCAATCAATATGAACGGAGTTTAATAATGCCACAACAATATTGTCGATCATGCTTAAGCTCGAAATAAATCAAGTTTAAAAATTGAGCGTATACTAATGTTCCGTAAAAAAAACTCTATAATTTATTTGTTACATTATCAAATTTGATCATCATTTTCAATGACAATGTTGGTAGAGCTCACGTCATCACTAGTTTACCATTCGTTAGAACATGTCTTAAAATTTCTAAAAACTCACAGTTTCACTTACAATAGAAAAAAAATCATATCAAATATTTGTCCCACAAAAAATAATTGACCTCTTTTAAAGTTCATAGATTAAATTGATTTTTTTTTATCATGAGCCTACCTTATGATTGATGTTTGTTATTGGGCCTAATGTCTTATCAAGGGCCTGAACTTTACTAAAATTTTCAGTTGAGGGTCCAAAATTTGCCGCTCTCCAGTTAAGGTCTCCAACTTTCAAAAAGTGGTGCAGTTGATGGCCTGTTGCTGACGTGGCATCTAACGTGTCGGCAAAGTCACCGGATGCCACGTCAGCAACAGGCCCTCAACTGGATCACTTTTTTAAAGTTGGAGACCTTAACTGGAGCGCGACAAACTTTGGGCCCTCAACTGGAAATTTTAGAAAAGTTCAAGCCCTTAACTGGACATTAGGCCTTGTTATTGTGATATTAACTATTGTTGGAAATTAGACCAATTTCTAGCTCGAATCGCTACATAAACACAATACAACAATGTCTCACTCTTAAAAGTGGTCCTTGAGAGAATAGCTTGAAAGCTTTTTCCTTTATTTTTTGTGACTTTCAAAGTGAGAATTTATTATACAACCACACTTTTCTTCCATGGATATTGCTCCCCCTCTTTTACCTTTCATTCTCGAAGGCGGACTTACTTGCATTCGGGAACCGGCTTTGCGTGTATTTAAACCACTTAGGGCTAAGTATTCTAGGCGAACGCTTTAAATCATAAAATCTTAAACTCTCACTAGAGATAAGAAAAATCCTCTGTTCACATATAATCACCCGAGCTTGGACTCAATTTTTGTTTTAAAGCCCAACCCGAGCACGAGTTAGTTTAAATTCAAAATTTAAAATTTATGGGTTAAGTTTAATTTTTATATAAATACCCGAGCTCGAGCCAAACCATCCGAACTATAATAATTTCATTTACTATATATATACACTTTATTTAAATTTTATAAAAAATATTATATGTGACAATTATTTTATATTCTTATACTTCTTTACATTAAAATCTTAACCATTATTACAAAAAAAGTCCACAGTAAATTGAAAAAATATTAAAATATATAATGAAATTATAGGTAGGTTTTAAATATAGGTAATTAATATTTATATTTTTTTATTTTTTATTAATTAAAAAATATATTTTAAAAATATGTTTGGACTTTGACCTGAATTGAGGAATAAATTTTAATTTGAACCCAAATTTTAAAAAATTGAGTTAATTTGAGCTTGAGTTGATGCTTTTGGTTAAAAATCCGATAAAATCTAGCCCAGACCTAGTTCGCCCGTTAAACAAGTTTAAAATGGTAACTATTAATGGTATGGAAAAGTTCTAAAACTCGCCGAGAATTAGAGCTGTAAACGATCCGATCCGAGCCGAGCTTTGGTCTGTTCGAGCATTGTTCGTCTAATTTCTTATCTAGCTCGAGCTCATTTCGAGCCTCAAAACTATGTTCACGAACGGTTCGTCTAAATGTTCATTTGTTCGCTAGCTTTAAACGAGCTTCAAATTAAACTAAATAAGATTTGAACTTCGAAATTGTCCACAGTCATAAGAGAAAAAAAAAGAGTTATGAAAATTATAAAATAGTCATTACAACATGAAAATATAAATTAAACTTTATTAGTCTTAAATAGTTAAACTTTAACAAAAAAAAAAAGCTCCATGTAAATAGCAATGAAGACACCTTCTTCTGAGTCTGGATTAGATTATTCTGTCAAAAATAAGAGAAATTCAATCAATTAAAGTGGGTACCATTAAGATTTTACTTTGTAATCGACATGAGATTCTTGAACTCATGATCCTTAATCCCCTACTTTCTTTGTATAAGACATTATTAAATTCAAAAATAGTTGCCGAAAAATTTCAACCAAGTATAACGTTTTCCAAACAGAAATCAAGTTTAGAAAGCATGAAAGCAACACATGAAATGGACAGTAAATGTATGCTCAACAACGGTGAGCCTATTGAATCATTATTTGTGAATTGACAAAAATAATTATCTCTGTTAAAAGATTTAAAAATAGAAGTAAAATTAGTATGTTGAAATATGTAATCGATTGGAACTTGAGTTATAGTTTTAAAATAAATATGATATGTTTGAGTATTGTATTTATTATTAAAATTTTATATTCAACATATTAAATTCATTGAAGAGATAATTTACTAACTTTTATTGAGCTACTTCACGAGCTTTTATTGAGCCTGTTTTCGAACTTGTTTGCGAGCTCTTAATCGAGCTTGTTCGCGAGCTTTCGAGCCGATTTTTAACTTGTTCATGTTCGTGTTCATTTACAAATCGAGTTTAAAATTTTGTTCACGAACTTTTCTTTTATAAAATGACCCGAGTCGAACCGAGCTTTTATCGAGCCGAACCCCGAGCCGAGCTCGAACGACTCGGTTCGTTTACAGCCCTACCGAAAATCTTCCAAATGGTGGGGCAAAACAGTAATTTCAAAAGTTTCCAATTCGCCTTCCACTAATGCCATATATATATATATATATATATATATATATATATATATACTCTTTCTTCTGCCACCATCCAATTGCATTTACTTCTCTTCTCCCTTGCGTTGGGTCTCTCTGCAATCGAATTGAAATCAAAATCCGTGATAAAGATTCGATCTTTACGTACATAGATTTACAATTACAGCGATAATCAGACATTTGCGCCTAATCCCACATTGAAAATCGCCGTTTCTCATCTCCTCCGGCCATCAGTACCCAGAAATCCAAAAGGGGAAAAAAACCCTTTGAAAGATTGTTGTGTTATACGGTTTTTACTGTCACTCTCGCGACTTTGTTAATTATTTTTTGTGTCCGATTTGATTAATTTCGCCATCTGCGACGAAAGATTCAGTATTTCGGAGAAAATATTGGGAAAAATTGAAATTCCCTTTGAGGGTGTTTTGGGCGTTTCTGGGTATGAGGATAAACGGGGAAATCTTGCCGGAGGCGGAGGAGGAAGAGGTGGCGCCGGAGGATATCGAAACGGTGTCGTTGGCGGTGCAACCGTTGCAAAAATTGGTGGTGGTTGGCTATGCGTTGACGTCGAAGAAAAAGAAGAGTTTTTTGCAGCCAAAGCTTGAAGTTCTTGCCAGGTACAGCTCTCATTCACTGTTTCAGTGTTCTCTTTGTGATTAATTTCAGATTTTTCCCTTTTGGGTCTTCATATTGGCATCATCATCATCTTTACAAATGTGTACTTTGCATTTATGTGATTCGAAGTCCAGTTTTTAAGGTCTTACACAATCATTATCATCATATATACAGTACTTTGAATCTGGGTATGAAGCAATGATCATTTATGCAAATTTGTGGGTTTTTTTTTTCCAGTTTCCTGGAATGGGTTATCTCAGAATGGGTGATAATTTTGCTAGTTATGGTTTTCCCTTTCGATATATTTTCACTTTTTTAAAAGGGATGACAGAAGCTCTGTTTTCTTCTGCTTTGTTTGGTAGCTTTATTTTGCCTTAAAGTTCTGCTTACTGTTATATGCCAAAAGCAGAACTTTTTCTGAAATGTAGTTTGTTTGTGATGGTTGAAAGAATAAATTGTTTGGTGTGTGGTTATCACTGTCTAGAATAGAATTTGGGCAACTAGGTTATGATTATGCCTCTACTCCTGCTTATTTGGAATATTTATCTCTTAGTATAGGCTAAGGGAATATATGGAATATTCTTCCATATATTCTATTTTGATGGCTAAGGGAACATTAAGGGCCAGTTTGGCCCGGCCTTTGTGGAAATCTCTTGTAGCAGTTTTTTGATGGCTAAAGGAACACTAAGTCAATGTTTTTTGTTTTCTTTGCAGTTTAACAGTTTATCTCTGTTCTATACATTTGTTTGGTTGTTGATTTATGTTACTCAGTTTGTTGTTTGTTCATCTGTTTAGATTAATATTTACCCTGTCTGTTCTTCTGTTTTTAACCCCTTTGTGATTTAACTTTTGCTGTTTGACATCTAATGTTTTAATTATTGCTTGAATCAATTTCAATAGTGCTTTGCTCTGTTGCAGATTGATGGGACCGGTTTTTCTTATTTTGTATGTTTTAATTGTTTTTTAATGTATACCGGTGATATGGCGACATTATCCTTTGTGAATGCTTCAATTTGATATTGTTTATCCTCTTAGTTTTTGAAATATGATGTTATAACGGCAAATGGGTGAGTATGACTAATGAGCAAGGGCCCTTTTGAGTGGGAATAAAAATTAAAAGAATCAACATGGATATGAATTTCATTAAAGAAATAGCTGCTCTGTTTTCAATATTTAATTCAATTGAGAAAGATTGTATTTTCTCGACATTGCTGCATTAGCTGGATGAAAGCCGTTTCAATCACCTTATTGCTTTAGTTTCACAAATGTTTTTTAATTGATGAACTAAATTTTTAATTTTATTGGTGCAGAAATAAGGGGATACTGTTTGTTGCCATTGACTTGAACAGGCCATTATCCGATCAAGGCCCCTTTGATGTTATCTTGCATAAGGTCAGTCTTGACTTCCGTCTTTCTCTAGTGATACTTATTTACTGCCTGATATGTTTCCTGATTTATCTATTTGGACCTAACATTTAATGGAATTTCTGACACTTTTTACCTTAAATGCATAGTTGACAGGAAAAGACTGGTGTGAAAGAATTGAGGTTCGTAATCTGATCTTTGTAACTGCAAATAGATTTTTTTGGTAGGGGGCTTGATGAGATATTGGACCAAAATATCTGCATGTGCTATTAATAATTTAGTGCAAACTGCTTCCACATGTGTTATTATTTAAGTTTGGACAGCTGAAGCACATGAAACTTAAGACAACTTTTTTCCTTCTTGGCATGTTATGTTCGAATTACTTTTTCGTTCATCACTAGTTTTGTTAGTGAAATACTGGACACAGAGGCATATGGGTTTTGGGAATATATCCTTGTCAATAATTTTCCACGCTCTTATAGTAAATTTCTATAAATTTGAAAAACACAAGAATGTTTAGGTTGAACTGGCAACGAGATTCACTTGACAAAAATTTTAAAAACATAAACTTTTAACCAGAACTTGATACCTGTAGCATCTCCAGGCCTTGAACCCTCTAAAATGGCAGTAATCAAAACTTCTACTGAGGCCTATTTGGTTTCACTGAGCTTTCTACCGTGCTGCATTGTTGCAGAAAGAAGTGTTGTTAAAGAGATTTAAATAAGATTCTTTAAAAATGTTAGTTCTTGAGCATGGAATTAGGGGTTAATGTCGTACTATTGCTTGGGACTTCTAAAAATACCCGATATCTTCGGTTTTCTTCCTTGAAGGACTACCAGAAAGAACATCCAGAAGTAACGGTCCTAGATCCTCCAGATGCTATTAAACTTTTATTTAACCGACAGTCCATGCTAAGGGAGGTAGCTGATCTTAACCTGTGTGATTCTCATGGTAATGGATTAAGTCTCTCCTTTGTAAAATCTTTCAGCTTTTGCTTGAAAGGGAACATCTTTCGGATAACTTTTCATTGGATTTCTGATCTTGTAGGCAAAGTTTGTGTCCCGAGGCAAATGGTTGTCACCAAAGATCCATTGTCCATTCCTCATGAAGTTAACAAAGCTGGATTGAAGTTACCACTCGGTAAATTTTCAAATTTAATCCATGTTCGTTCTTCTCCCTTGAGTATCTTGTACCGATTAATTAGTTTTCGCATGTTCGTATTAGTTGCAAAGCCGCTCTTAGTGGATGGAACCCCCAAGTCACATGAACTTTATCTAGCCTATGATCAATACTCCTTGTCAGAACTCGAGCCCCCTCTGGTCTTACAAGAGTTTGTAAATCACGGTATGGTAATTTTGCCACTCGTGGATTTCTAAAAGTTATCTCAGCGTGAAATTTACGAGTATCGCTTCTTTTTTTAGGTGGTCTTCTTTTTAAGATTTATATTGTTGGTGAAGCCATAAAGGTTGTCCGACGCTTTTCTCTTCCCAATGTTACTAAATCTGAGCTAGAAAAAGAAGCAGGTGTTTTCCGGTTTCCAAGGGTGTCATCTTCTGCTGCTTCTGCTGATGATGCTGATTTGGATCCTTCTATTGGCGGTTAGATAGTTGAACTTCAAACCACTTAAAAGTCAATGATGTCTTTCGATTTGACTGATCCTCTTTTATTGTACTTATTGCAGAATTTCCTCCACGCCCTTTATTGGAGAGGCTTTCAAAGGAGCTTCGCCTTAGACTGGTAATCTCCATTTCGCCTGCCTTTTTTTGATCTTTGTTTTTTTTGTCGTCTTATTTGGTTTTTGGTGCATGTTGGTATTTGTAGGGCCTCCGGTTGTTCAATATAGATATGATTCGAGAGCATGGTACAAAAGATGTCTTCTATGTGATCGATATCAACTACTTTCCTGGTAAGTAAAGTATATATCTTAAAGGCCTTATGCATCAGTTGCCACTCGAACTTTTCTAAAAAACCTACTGCCCCTTGAACTTTCAAAGTTACACCATAGCTCTTTGACTTTTAAATTGCATCCGTTTGCTCTTTGAATGCCATGTGCGAGTGTTCGGTTGGAGAGAGAAAAGTCAAACCAACCAAAAGTTGACATTGAGACAAGTTCGGTAGCTACTGATGCATTAAGCCTATCTTAACCTCAGACTCGTCTTTCTTTGCTTTGTGTTTGTGTGTTGTGTACATGCTTGATATCGAATATTTGGATATATGCCTGAAAGTAAAAAATGATTCTTAAAGGTACCCCTCTCAGTGTCGATGATTCATGTGCTATGTCGGTTTTGGATGATTGATTTATCAGATTATTTCCTAAGATTTTTATGCCTTGTCCAGATTTAGATGAACAGGACCTTTAATTCATGGCAGGTTATGGGAAAATGCCTGATTACGAGCACATTTTTACTGATTTCCTGCTGAGTCTAGGCCAGAGCAAGTACAGAAAGAGATCTGCTACATGACTAGAGACGAACATACAAAAAAACAAAACAATGTTCGAGTCTCTTGGAGCTTTGAAGGACAATCAGTTTACTTCTGTAATTAACTTAACGGTATGAACACATCTTATCTAATGGAAGCGGTTGCTGCTGCTATTTTCAGCCAGTTAATATGTTGATATTTTGTACCGTTTGTAGGCAAATGAGCAAATCCAGGGTCTCTTCATCTATCAATGGGAGCTTCTCGTGATTGCTATCTCAGTTGGAACATGAGATCTTGCATGTTCAATAACTCATCAGAGAGCTGTCACAGTTGCCTCATTTTCCTTTTTTTAATTCCTTTTCTTGTTTTTCGAGTTCAAGTTTAAGGTGAGAATTCAATTGTTGACACAGTGACATAGATTTGGATTCCAGTTGTTGATAAAAAATTGAAATTCTAACAAGTGCCTGCTGTGAAGGTTTATATTACAGCCTTATTTCAAAGGTCTTATCCTCTGCATTAACTCTCAACCTTAACTTCAAAATGGCACACAAAAAGTTTCAATCAAGGAAAATCTGAAACCCTCTTAGTAATATTACACTCCGATTTATACAAATGACCCGAAAAATCTGAAATATAAATAAAAGAATTACTTTTGATCAAGCACTTTGCTTCAGCAACAGCATTGAGTCGCATACCTTCACAGCATCTACATTGTCTCTGACATTATGTACCCTGACAATGTTAGCTCCTCCCAAAATCCCAGCAGTAACACAAGCAATAGTAGCAGGATCTCTTTCAGTTGCTTCAGGGCGTTGGCAAATTTCACCAAGAAATCTCTTTCTCGAAGGCCCAACAAGAACCGGGACATGAGACATAGCCACACTTTTTCTCTTAATCTCTGCCCGAATACTCGGTATTCCTCTCAAGATTTCCAGATTTTGATCAGTGTTCTTCGAAAACCCGATTCCAGGATCGATAATCATTCGCCAGGCTGGAATACCGGCCAACTCAGCATCTTTAACCCGAGAGAACAACTCCGAGGCGACTTGAGAACAGACATTGTTGTACACGAGATTCTCACTGTTCTGCATTGTTGTTGGGTCTCCTCTCATGTGCATAGCAATGTAAGGAACATCAAGGTCAGCCACAACTCTCGTCATGTTCGGGTCCAACTGCCCGCCAGATACATCGTTTACAAGATGGGCCCTGCTTCTGACGGCTTCTGATGCAACTTCAGAGTAAAAAGTGTCGACCGATATGAGCTTTCCGTTCATTTCGGGTATCTTTACAACTGCTTCCAAGACCGGAATCAGTCTGTCCATTTCCTCTTGGGGGGAAATCCTTGTTGCCATGGGGCGGGTTGATTGAGCACCGAGATCAACAATGTCTGCCCCTTCTGAAATCATTGAGCGCACCCGAGAAATTACAGAATCAACGGAGGGTAATTTTCCTCCGTCGCTGAAACTATCAGGAGTTAAATTGATAATTCCCATCACAGAAGTCTTATTTGACCAATCCCATAAGTGATTTCCAATTGGGAGTACTCTTTTCATTCCGTCTTTCCCAATCTGGCATTCAGCACCCAACTTTTCCCATGATTCGAAAAGTCCGCCGGAATGTATCGACAATGAGTGCCAGCTGGCAACTGTATCATCCTCAATATCAGATCCTAGTAAATCAATCAATGGGGCCATTACAAATGGTCTCTCCCAAATTCTCTCATGGGGGACAGTGAGTATATCAGAATTAATCCTATACTTTCCATAGAACAATATATCCAAATCGATTGGTCTTGGCCCGTACCTTATCCCTTTTGTTCGACCCATGTCTTTTTCGATCTGTTTTAGCACTTTCAGTAACTCATGTGGCCCGAGTCTTGTGAAAGCTCTGACTGCTGAGTTGAGAAAGTGAGGCTGATCGGTTACATAAGCAGGCGCTGTCTCATACAAACAACCGTGCCTGGTGATGTTAATGCCGGATTTTTTCATCAACTGCAATGCTTGGTTGAAATTGTGGACCCTGTCCCCTACATTGCTTCCCAAGGCAATTACTACTTCCTGTTCTTGAGAATGGAGTTCCACTGAAGTATCTGGTGCGGTATGAAGAAAGGATGGCGAAAGTGCTGCAACATTGAAAAATTATAAATTGACAAAAATTGTCAAGTTTTAACTTCGATTGCAAAATCTTAAGCAGAGTAGTAACAAAATTATGAGAGGTGGCTTGAATAATCATGTGCATAAACTATATTACCTCCAAAACGGTTGATAACATTATTAAAACCTTGTTTAGAGGGAACCAACCGCTTGAGGAGATGCATTTTAGGAAGGAAGAGGCCTCACTAGTTGTAATGCTCTTCTTCAGTATCAAATCTGTAACAAGGGAACAATGTACAAACTTTAAACATAAAATGAAGAGAGAACGCATTTAAATAACTGAGTTCTTGCATTTCACTCAGCTGAAAGTTCATTGCTAAAGCAAGATTCAAAAGACAACTTTTCTTAATTCCTTGGATTCGTAATGTGATTCAAGATAGCCTTAGCAGAAACTACCATTCCCTCAGTGAAAAGAAATTAAGACGTTAAAGTCGTCTAATTAATAATTGCACATTAATAGGATTATCGATAGCCAATGACTGTCAAACAGATAAACAAAATAAAGCATTTACAGAATAAGAGATTAACATAGTATCAGTTACCTATTTCACAGTTTTGGGAGTAAAAGCAATACCAGCAGCAACACTAGGGGCAATTTTGTCATCTAATCCAATAGAAAACAATTATTTTTTCCGCTTTCTAAAGCAGAAACCTGAAATTACAACTCTGCACAAGTAGAGGGGCTTCAAGTCAGGACAACAAAAAGATAAAGTTCTATTTTTGAAATTTTACTAAAAAACATAATTCAAGGGAATAATTACATACTTCTCCATACATTTACTACACTATAGGCAAAGGCCATATGCAACAAAAACAACAAATGGCATGAACATGAAGCTACAAAGATCACCTCAGCACCATACAGAAATAGAAAAGCAAGCTTCAAACATCTCTGATCAAAAGCTTTCCAGCTCTAACCTTGTTGACCTTTAGCCCAAATAGTACATCAAATCCAACTACTTTGGGATTCCAGTTGTAATCAATTGATCCCAAACAAAACTGAGCCAAACTTCTAATAGCTGAATCCAAATCATCGCCACTTACTTCAAGCGCTCTCTTGAAAATCTAACAATGAAAAAAACCATGAAGAATTAGTAGTTTCCCCTACAATTACAAGAAGTTAACGGTTCCAAAACTGAAGGAACAAATTTCAGCACATAAAAAGATCCTCTAAGACGAAAACATGAATGTGGAATCATTAAGAAGAATCCCAATTACCAATCTATCTATCCGAAAACAACAAACCAATTAACTGGTATTTGCTCAAAAACACCCCAGACAATCACCATCTTAACCCCATTAAACTCTCTTTACTTTCTTGTCCTCTCTCTGCATCTGCCCCTTTCAATGAGTGGCAGAGTGGTGATTTGCAAGGGCGCCCTTTTAAGTATTCTCATCAATTAAATCGAGATAAAATAAAGAAGGAAATCTGCAGATTCAAGCTCAAATGGAATAAGATTACCAACACAATTCAGATCTAACAACGTTCAATTGTATATAGTATTTATAACAAACAATTAAGTTCCTTAAACTTAATCAAGTAATTATAACAATTGAAAATTGAGAAAGGTTTCATATAAAGGAAGGGTAAGGATAGAAGTTTGAATTCAAGCTGACCTTATAATCAGAAACGGTAGAAAGAAGAGCTGATATGTTGATGGAGATTCCGTCCAAGTCAAGATGGCACTGGGGCTCCGGCGACGCCGACGGCGGCAGCAAAATCTTGAAGAAGCTTGAGAGTTGAGTGGAAGTGAAAAGGCTTTATTTTGTTGAAGTTCAAACCCCTAAACACAAGAACGACGTCGTTTTGAACCTGGATTTAAGAAAAATCAGAACCCCACAGGCCACAAGCCACATCATCTCCTTCTCCTTCCGGCGGAATTCCGACCGATGGTGCTACAGATGACGGCGTTCGATTCAACAAAGCTCCGCTGCCGATACTGAAGCTGGATACGAGTTTGGTGAGTGTTTGTTGAAAAGCTGATGGTTGTTTGTTCAAGATGAAAAAAGTAGGTGAAGGTGAAGATGGATAATGGGGCGTAAAATGTAAAGTTGAAATTTAGATTTGAAGCAAAGTGATTTCGTAGAATTGCTATTGAGATGGATGTTTTTGTTTAAGTTCTTTTCTGTCTTAATTCGGTTTGAGATCATTTTACACAATTGTCATACTAAGCTTGAGATTTAGGGGAACTGGAATTTACTTTTGTTTGTTAGTTAGCTCATGAATTAGCTAGGATGACGGATTCTTCCATGCATTATTGATTGTGGGACCTCCTTTTTCTTGGGATTTAAGTTGATCTGATGTTGTTAGTTTTAAGCTTTTTTCTGTGGAGTTTGTTGAGTAGATGGAACAACACAAAACCTAACTTCCTGACTTTGGTAGCATTTACTATCGACTTTCCTTTTCCTCTTCAACTTTTGCAGGCCTTTTCCTCTCATCCATCTTCAGTATTCATTTCAAAACTATGGCTTCTTCTTCTTCCACTGTTGCTGCTACTGTTTACAACAAGAAGTACGACGTGTTCCTTTGTTTTAGAGGTTCAGACATTCGTCTAGGTTTCCTCAGCCATCTCCACAAAGCTTTACTTGACCAGAAATTTGAGGTTTTTATCGATGAACAACTCGAAAGAGGAACAGAGATATCAGAGTCCCTCTTGGAGAAAATAGAAGAGTCCCATATTGCAGTGGTCATTTTCTCCCAAAATTTTGCGTATTCTGTTTG
>CAOJBJ011673137.1:0-11507 GCA_948291685.1 Euphorbia celastroides | reverse complement strand
TCAAATGTGGTTTTGATGATGTGCCAAAGCTAAGCTTTCTGTCTTTCTTGTGTAAGTTGATGTATTGAGAGTTAATTGGTTAATCAGTCACATTTAGTCTGATGTATATATATAGCCACCACAATATGTTACACCTCCCAACAAAAACGTACTTCCTCATTATCTTAGTTTCGTCATTGTTTTTGCATTACATAAATATTAGCTAGTTAATTAGAAATCCACTTAAATTGTTTATTCAATTCGAAGGTCATAATTTTACGGTAGGGAACTTGCATGTGCATCCATTGTAATCATGACCACTTCTCCGATTCCAGTTGATTTGTTTTTAGGCTATTTAAGAAAAAAACTACAATACAAGAAGTTAAGTCGCATACTAAAAAGATATCGGTCATATAAAATTGTTAAAATTCAAAGCAAAGTTGAATTTTATATGCTCGATAAAAATTGGGCTTCCTTTTGCGTAATTGAACTTGTATTTTTGTTGGAATAAACTTTCAATTCAAAAAGGTAAATTATACTATACACTCTAATTTTTAAAATATTATTAACTTTATATCAAGACTTTACTTGTTACTCATTATGTGACTTTCAACTTTTTAATTATGTTTCTACTTTTTTTTTGTCTTTTTATGCGCCCTCTTTCTCTCTCTCGATGTCACTGTCAGTCTTCTCTCTCTTCATTAATTTTGATTTGCGAATCTTAAAATCGCTATATCTCTCAAACCGTTGATTTTTTGGATTCAGTTCTTTAGAATTTTTTGTTCGTCTTATTTTTATCTTTAAAACACGATTCATGATGATATACTTTTAACGAAAAAAAATCCGAAAAAAAATCGAATTATAGATTTTTTCTATAATGATATATAAGGTTATAGATTTTGTCTATAATGGTCTATAATATCGTAATTTTTTCTATAATGTTATAGAAATGATCTATAATGCTATAGAAATTATCTATAATGATCTATAATGTTACACTTTTATATAATGTCGTATAGGTTACAAAACGACATTATAGACAGTTATAGATCGTTATTGGTTTATAAAATGACATTATAGATCTTATATGTTTGTAAAATCACATTATAGATCGTTATTGGTTTACAAAATGACATTATAAATCATTATAAATTGTTTTAGATTTTAAAAAACGACATTATAGATAATCTATAAGGATCTATAATTTTATATAAATGATCAGTAATGATCTATAATTTTATATAAATGATCAGTAATGATCGTAAAATGTCATTATAGATTATTAAAGGACATTTTATAGGTTATTTTGGATTGAAGAGAGCTCTTAAAAGCACAACATAACCTCAATTCAACAAAACCCGCCAACAATTGCATAACAATCTCTAAATGCATCATTCCTTTCTCTGAATTTTTCATTTTAACACAAATTAGACTAACAAACCAACATATAATAAACATATAACAACAAATCAAAGGACAAAAAATAACCAAATCAACAATTAGGACACACAAAAATGAAAGATTTAACTTTGAGGATCCAACAACAAAGCATTAGAAATAACGAAAAGCAAGCAATAAAGTGATAATATACATCAGAAATGAAATTAAAAGAGAACGCCGACGAGTATTGGGATCTGAGTCAGGCGAGTTGGGATCTGAGTCCGGTGAGTTGAAGATCACGATTCTCCGGCGGCCTGGGACGATACCGGAGACGGGATTTGGAGCGGCGCCAGGATCTGGAATCGGGAATAGGTAAATCCGTCGGATCTGAGTGCTTTTAAACGGCGGAACTGATGGGACGACGGAGGGAGACGGGAACGGCGGTGAGCGATGAGGACGGCGACGCGAATTCATAATTTTGAATTCATAAAAGTTAAATTCAGAATTTATATTTTGTTTACTAAAAAAATCAGAATTTTTATTTTTACCAATTATGTTTAGATTCCATATCACACATATATATATTTTATAACCCTGTATCATAGATATCACATTCGCCATTTGTGTTCTTCCTTCAAATTAAAGGCAACAAACACCAAATTCATCTTTACTTTCGATAATCAATGGATCAAAAGGGCGAAAAAACCTTGCGCATTGCAATGTATCCATGGTTTGCCTTAGGGCACTTAACTTCATTTCGTCATCTTGCCAACAAGCTCGCCGACAAAGGCCACAAAATCTCATTTCTAATGCCGGAAAAAACCATCCCAAAGTTCGAATCTTTCAACCACCACCAGAATCTCATAACCTTCCATCCAATCACAGTGCCCCACGTGGATGGCCTCCCTCCGGCCACCGAAACCACCGCCGATTTCCCCTTCAATTTGGTCCCTCTCCTAATGATCGCCATGGATCAAACTCAAACCCTAATCGAATCCCTTCTCTCTCATGTAAACCCTAATTTTGTGTTCTTTGATTTCTCAAATTGGCTGCCGGCGATTGGGAGGAAATTAGGGTTTAAGTCAGTGAATTACTACACCATTAGTCCGGCGGCTGTTGGGTACCTTGAAAGAGGAAATGAGAGTTTAGATGAAAGTGATTTGATGAAACTGCCGGCGGGGTTTCCAAGTTCTTGTGTGAAGCTTTATGCTCATGAAGCTAGGGTTTTGGCCGGGTTTTCGAAACGAAAAGGCGAAGGGATTTCGTTTAAAGAACGTCATATGAAGGTTTTGAATGAATGTGATGTTATTTGCTTCAAAACCTGCAGAGAAATGGAAGGACCCTTCTGTGATTATATAGAGCAGCACTTCAATAAACCCGTGATTCTTGCAGGTAATGAACAACATTATTCAGAACTTGTGTTTATGTACAATGGTTATCATAATCTTTCTTATCATCATTTCACCTGTATATCGATTGGAATCTCCATGGTGAATCTAAATTCTCTTGACTTTAGCAATTCGGTTATCCGTTTTGGTGATTTATATTATGAGGCGAAATGAACAAATTGAATTAGCTATGAAGAGTATAAAATGGAAAGTGAAACAAAGAAAGTGGAAGAAAATGACTGCAATTCCTCTGAGACGAACAAGAGTTCATAAAATTTGTTTTTTTAGTGTCATATTTGCACTGGCTCAAAGTTTAACTAGTTCTTTGATTAATATAATTTTCATACAAAAATTGCGTTTCACGGAATAAAATGTGATTATATTTTACATGGAGCATATTTGACGATGTACTTGTATGATTTTTTGCATTTGAACCTTAACTGGCAATTCAATTTTATTCATGATTAACGGTTTACAATATCTGATATTTGATTCTCAATTATGCAGGTCCTGTTGTACCTGAAACACCAAATTCCGAACTAAACAAAAACATAGCCGAAACACTAGACAAATTTGAAGCAGGAACCGTTATCTACTGTGCATTCGGTAGTGAATGCATTCTAAAACAAGACCAATTCGAAGAGCTTCTGCTCGGTCTCGAGCTCACAGGGCTGCCCTTTCTAGCTGCCCTAAAGCCACCAATAGGAGCCGAATCACTCGACTCAGCATGGTTTCAAAGAACGAACACAAGCCAAAGGAACCGTTATTAGTGATTGGGTTCAACAACAACTGATCTTAAAGCACCCTTCAATTGGGTGCTTTGTGACCCATTGCGGGTCAGGTTCGTTATCCGAGGCTATGGTGAACACGTATCAGCTTGTGCTGCTGCCACATAGAGGGGACCAGAATATAAATGCGAGGTTTATGGGGAGAGATTTGAAAGTTGGAGTTGAAGTAGAAAAAAGTGAAGAAGAAGGGTTTTTTACAAGGCACAGTGTTTGCAAGGCAGTGAAAGCAGTAATGGATGGTGATAGTGAAATTGGGGAAGAAGTGAGATTGAATCATAAAAAATGGAAGAAGTTTTTGTTGAGTGATGGCCTTGAAAATTCGTATATTGATAAGTTTGTACGCAAATTACATGCCCTTAATCATTAGATATTGTTGTCTTTCAATTTTATGGTGGTCCGAGACTATTGTGGAAGTTCTATGGCAATAGTAGCCTTTAATAAACGATCATGCTCATTTTTATTGCTTTTAATCTATAAAATTGTGTATTGGAAGAAAATTTGGTAAGCAATTGGCAAATTTTTCTTGTGATTGTCTACAGGCTAACTTGTTATATACAATATCAAAATGGTTACAAAATAAATTAACTTCACATACAAAGTTGATCAATAATATATATGATTATAAATTTTAGGTGAATTGTTGTAGCTGTGAAACTTATATGTATTTTATATGGTCATTTAAAGAAATGACGATTTTTTTTTTGTAAGGAATCATGTACTTTGGGGCAGAGATTAATTCTATCGATAGTATCTTATTTTTTTCCCCTTAACTATCATTCAATCAAAGATATAAAGTTTTAATAATTTTCTCAAAGTAACTGAACCTATTTGAAAAATGCATACCTACTAATTACTAAATAATCCATTTTCAATAAGAAAGTGGAAATAGTGAACTTGGCTTGATTTCGCTCCAGGCCCATAAAACATAAATAGAGCTTGGGCCAACCACTTTCATTTACCTTCTTTCCGCCGTTAGATGGATTAATCCAACGGTATTCATTTCCACTTCTCTGTAAACAAAGAGAACCATGATGAATGACGTGGACCATTTACAGTCCTTGATCAACAAATACTTTCAGTAAAATCAAATGAATTTGATACTTCCCCCTGCACCACAAGCTGGTCCAGTCCAGATTCAGTCTCCACTAGGGTTTTTGAAATCGAATCGAATTCCTCCTCGCCGTTAAAATCAGGCTGAATCGGCTTTTCTCCGGTGTTGATCTTCCATAGTTCTTGTTTTCACCTCTTCCGGCGTTCGGTATCCGATGGGTAGAGGGAAGTTCAAGGGCAAGCCCACCGGCCAGCGCCGTTTCTCCACCCCGGAAGAGATGCGTAAGCTCCCGATGAAATTCTAGCTATGCTGTTTTATTTAAGTTTGGATTAGAGACTTGATTCGCGTTGTAGCAGAGTTTCTTTCGTTAAATTGTGAAAAATGATTGATGCCTAAGTATGTTTTATGGTTTTTCTTCCTATGAATTTTGCTTGTGTAGGTTTTTTTATAGATTTTTTTCCTTTTAGGATCTTGATTGAGCGGCGGATCGATCTATTGTTATCCTTTTCTCGTTTAGTTTGTGTTGAATAAATATCTACGATGTGCTGCTAGTAGGAAGTTTATGATGGAGTATTGGTTGTTTGGCTCATAGTTTTGATTTGGCATGCTTTTTGAAATTCCCTTTCAATATTATTCTTTCATTTTGGCTGAATTCTGTTTATAGTGTAGATGGATTTTATTTTGTAAAGCTGATATACTTGGTCGATTCAAATATTATATCATGCAAAAGAGAATAAATCCTCTTGCTATAGGCGACGATCTGCTAGTACTTGGAGAAAAAAACTTCGAAACTTTGAAATTTTACAAGGACTCAAATGAAAGGAGCTAATAACATTTGTACTGACTTCTTTTCAAGTTAGCAATTGGCTGTATTTTTCTTAATTTGACTTCATCTCTCTGTGTTATTTCATTGCGGTGTTGCTTGATGTCATCAAAATTCTCTGCTAACTTTTTCATGCCATTGGAATGCAGTTGCTGGCACTTCTACGCGTCCTCGCACATTCAAAAAGGTATTATTCTCTGTTCATCATTACTTTCAGGCAAACAATTATGAATTGTTCACTGGATGTGTTAGTTAGTATCTATATGTTTCTAAACAATGTGTATCGTTTATAATTCACAGGTAGAAGCTGAATTTGAGGATGAAAAGCCTGAGGAAGTATCTGAAGAAGAATCTGATGGGGAAAATGAAGTTAGTAATTAACTAATTGATCATTTGCTATCTAACTTTATCTGTGTGATTAGGTATGATTTGGGAGATAATTTTTCTTTTCTTTGTGTGTTTAGCAAAAGCGTAAGGGCACTCAAGGAATCATTCAGATTGAAAATCCTAACCTTGCAAAGCCAAAGAATTTGAAAGCCAGAGATGTTGATGTAAGTATCAGAAAAAAAAATTCTTCATCTTTTCTTTTGTTGTAATTATGTTTATTGAGGTACCATATATCCTATTTCGATGTTCAGGTCAGTAAAACAACTGAGCTTTCAAGGCGTGAAAGGTTGGTAAATGTTTATTGCTTCTCCCAATTTTGTCTTTACAATGCTTACCACTCAATGTACTGAGGGGAGGAAAAGTACACAATTGATTTGACCAAACCTCAGTGTTTGAAATGTCTATCCGAAGATGTAAAAATTTGAATTCCTAATTGTGTCCACTTGTGGCAGGGAGGAGCTAGAGAAACAAAGAGCTCATGAGCGATACATGAAGCTTCAAGAACAGGGAAAAACAGAACAAGCCAGGAAAGATCTAGGCAAGTGTCCATTGCACTTTAATAATAATAAAGCTTGTCAATTCTTTGTTTGATAATTATTTGTCAGAATTGCTGGAAGATTGAGTGGAAGACTTCAAAGTTAGAAAATAGAATTCTCTAAGATTCCAGAACGGCTACCCTGCCTTTTTTTTGCATACTAGTAAATGTTAGGGTAAACTTAAAAAACATATCCTGTGGTTTCGCATTTTTGCAAAAACATGCCTGTGTGTTTTGTTTTGTTTTTTTTTTTTGGAAAAAATATGTCTTGTGGTTCCAGATTTTTACAAAACCATGCTTCTCAAAGTTTTGAAACCGTATTTGAAAGAGTAATCTTTTCCATTTTGAAGTGAAATTTTGCAGGTTTCTTTGTAAAAATAAAATACATTTTAGTGATGAATTTGAGATTTTTTTGAGAAGTATTGATATTTATTTTAATTAAAAATTGATTCTACCTTTAAAAATCATAATAAATTGAAACATTTTCGAAAGTTGCTCAAATTTTGATGAATAATTGACAAATAATATAAATAGAACATATGATGTTCAATTTATTGAAATAACTTGTGTAACATTTTCAAAATTGCTATTTTTCAAAAACAGGCCTTGTGGTTAGCCCCTTTTTTGCAAAATTCTGAAACCACAAAGCATGATTTTCCAAAAAAATAAACCACAAGCATGTTTTTGCAAAAGCGCGAAACCACAAGGTATGATTTTCCAGTTTACCCTAAATGTTAAATAGCGATATCTTTTTGGGCTTGTGCTATAAATTGTGCTGTTTTGATATGATGAGGCACTAAATGGATTCTTACAAGCATGCTCATATTCTTAATTAAGGGTGTAGTATTTGGTTCAGTGAGGCTTTGTTCTTTTCAACCTATTTGGGCGGCAGAACTGAACTTAAGTAAACTGGAAGTGAACTAAGATTTATTAGAAACTTAATGAAACTCATTGAAATTTTATCGAAACTTAATGAAATTGAACTTCACTCAAACTTGTTGCAATTGAATTGAACTGAATGGAAAATAAGTTGAAAATCATAGAGCTTAAGACTCGAACCCTGAACCTCCCGCTTGGAGAGAAGCCTTTGTTGCTAACCTATAGGCTATAGCTTTAGGTGTCCTGGCAGCCCTCACATCTATGATTTGATGTCATTGATGATCATGTAATATTTTTCTCTTAACAAATAGCAGCTATTGTTTAGTACATTTATTATAGACATTTCCTCCTGGTTCCCGAGTTTTCTCACTTAGTTTTTAACAGAGCGATTGAGTCTGATACGTCAGCAAAGGGAAGAGGCTGCAAGAAAGAGGGAGGAAGAAAAGGCTGGTAATGTTTTGAATTCATTTAAGTGCGTTTTATACCCTGTATAGCTTTTTGAAAGTTAACAAAAACTTCTTTTTTTTTCCAGCCAAAGAGCAGAAGAAGATTGAAGGTCGGAAGTAACTTTATATGCAAAACAAGCAGTGGCTTCGTAGTATTGAAGTGATTCTTGGTATTTGGTTTAAATCGTCTCCCTTTAGTAATTGCACTAACTAGAAACTTCTATTGTTTTATGTTTCACATTGATTATGTCAATCTTCAAATCAAATACATTCTTGTGAATTTTGAACTCAAAAAACCTTATACAAATGTTTTATATTACTTGTAATGCTTGGTGCGAAAACTTATTTCGATTTGGTTATATTGTAAGAAGTTGTGTGCTAGCTAAATGAAATTGATGGACTGTAGGTACTGGAAAGATGCTATTTGCATGCATTTGTTTTTAGTGGCAAATAAAACGTCTTTTGTAGGCTTAGAGGTGAATGTTTTGGGTGAAAGCAAGCTTGTGATCGATATTTTCTGCTTCATATCTCGATGAATGTTCGTCGTGTAAGGAAAATTATAATGAAAGTTTGGCCCGGCCTGAAATTTGTAGAGGCTTTGAGTTAAATCTGGTTGAGCTTGGTTTTAGTGTGAGACTTGAGCCTCACCTGGCCAGCTTGATATAACATAACATATGTTAATTTAGTTACATATGAATGTAATTTATCTTAAATATGTTTAAGGCAGTCAAAAAAATTCGGGGTGAGTTTCTCAACTTGATTTGCAATTTTTCTACGAAAAAGTTGTATATTTAATGTTTTCTACAATAAGCTTTTCTATTGATAACTATGTTATTAGACTCGGGCTGCACTTGGATTATAAAGGGCTGGACTGTCCTGTGTGAAAGTTATTTAAAGGGATAAGTTCAAAAAAATCTCCTGATGTTTCAACTTTCAGCAAAATACCCTCTGATGTTTAAAACCAAGCAAAACGTTCCCTAATGTTTGTCTCCGTTAGCAAAGTGAGGATTTTTCATCCATAAGGTGTTAAGTGCTGATGTGGTGCAGGGGCATTTTTGTCCAAACACATTCTTTAACCCATATATCCATCATGTCTTACCCTAACTCACATACCAAACACCAAACCCAAATATCCAACCCCACTTAAAAACCCTAACTCACATACCAAACACCAAACCCAAATATCCAATCCCACCATCTGTCGTCGGCGCCGTCGAGTTCGTCGGAAAACGTCGGCGTCGGTGCCTCGCCGTCCCGCCACAGCTCCAGCCTCCGCAGCCCCACCGCCCCTCCACTTCCTACGACCGCCACCCCGACGAGCACTTCACCGGCTTCTGTCCCTCATGCCTCTGCGAGCGCCTCGCCGTCCTCCATCAATCCTCCTCCGCCTCTGCCTCCTCCCGCAGACCCCCTGTCCCTACCACCTCCATCGCCACCGTCGCGCTTAAGGCGATCTTCAAGCCCTCCGTCGCCGGAGGCTCCTCCAGGACCTCGTTTTTCCCTGAGCTCCGGCATACGAAGTCGTTCTCGGTCTTGAAAAACGAAGGTTTCTCCGGTGTCTTTGGAACGGCGAGGCGGCAGCGTCGGGGCTCGGCTTCGGCAGGTGAACGGCGATAGGGCGAGATCTAGCTTCAAATGAACGACGGTGGGCTGGATTTGGTTGGAGGTGCTTCATCGGTGGGGTAAACAGTCAGATATGGGGCGGCGGGGCTTCGTCGGCGGTGGAGCGGTGACAGCAGGTGAAACGACGGTTTTCAGCGGCGGCGGTGATTTTTCCGGTGGAGCGGCGATTTTTCCGGCGGTTTTGGTGCCATGGCTGGAAACGCGATTTTCCAGCGACGGCGGCTAGGGGAATAGGGTTAGGGTTAATGGGTTAGATTTTGGTAAAATGGGTAGGGTTAATGGGTTTTTATTGAAATGGGATAAAAGAATAGGTTTTGACAAAAATGCCCCTGCTGACATGGCATTTTTTAACGGTGTTAGGGCTCTGATCCTTACTTTGCTAACGAAGACAAACATCAGGGGACGTTTTGCTTGGTTTTAAACATCAGGGAGTATTTTGCTGAAATTTGAAACATCAGGAGGTTTTTTTTAACTTATGCCTTATTTAAACAAGTTGAGATAGGTTTGGGTTATACAATTACCCAAGATGACCTTGGTTTAAAACATTCATAATTTTTTATGATCAGCAATGCTCACTGAATCCAGTGCTAGCAGAAAGCAAGTCCAGAAGATAAAAACCAAATTTCGTTTGAACGTTCGGTTTAGCTATAGTTGTTATTGTCACGATCAATTATTCCGGTTTGCGACTGATGATTGTTTGCCTGTTTACCTGGGAATTTCAGATCCAACAAAAAGAACACGTAGAACATAAATACTTGACATTTTTCTTGTCATGTTAAGAATATATGTACACAATTGTTTAGATCCTACATACGTTGTTTACCTTACAAGTATTATAACTCTAGAACACAATGTAAATAAAGTCAATAAATCGGTAACTGAGGAACAAATTCTAAGCAAGACAATAACATTAAACACCTCAAAACAAACACAACCACTCGATCTCCCAAACCTAAGACGAACAACATCCCGCCTTTTTAATCGCCGACACATCATCTTTCCCACCAACATTAATGGTCTGCCCTTTGGGCAAGGCCGCAGGATCATCTCCAATATCAAGAGCTTTCCTACTCACAACCCTGTAGATCTGAGTCAACACTTCTGTAAACGCACTATCAACATTCATCGACTCGAGGGCAGAAGTCTCCATGAAAAAGGTGTTCTCCCGCTCTGCAAAGCCCTTGGCATCGTCGACATTGACCGCCCTCAGATGGCGGAGGTCGGCCTTGTTGCCCACCAGCATTATCACAATGTTGGCGTCCGTGTGGTCCCGAAGTTCTTTTAGCCATCTCTCCACGTTTTCAAATGTCACGTGGCGGGTCACATCGTATACTAGTAGAGCCCCCACTGCTCCTCTGTAGTATGCACTTGTAATGGCTCGATATCTATACAGAGATGAAGACAATGAAGATAGAGTCTGAAAGGATCAATTGGATCATGAACAAATGGATACCAACAATAAACACATCCTCAAATCATTTTATGCATTCTTTTTTTTGGCTTATGAATCCAATCATTTTATGCATTTCGCCTAATATTTTCAAAATGCAGCTAACCTGTTAATCCACATTGCGATTCAAATCATCAAAAGCAAAACGAAATTGATTCGATCATCAAACATAATGTAAATCAAAACGAGATCAATTGGATCATATCAGAAAAGTAAAATCAACGCCTAAGCAACGACGATAATGTATCAATGCATAAATCTAAGGAGAAGAGATGATGAAAAACCTTTCTTGACCGGCGGTATCCCAAATCTGAGCCTTAACGACCTTATCGTCGCACTGGATACTGCGAGTAGCGAATTCGACTCCAATCGTCGATTTCGATTCAAGGCTGAACTCATTTCTCGTAAATCGAGACAGCAGATTCGATTTCCCGACGCCGGAATCGCCGATCAACACAACCTTGAACAAGTAATCGTAATCGTCGTCCGCCCTGTAAGGTCCCATTTGATTCGTCGATTATCTCTGCAATTACTATTCTACACAATGTGATTCTTGAATTTATGTTGGATTACACAATGAATGGATCATCTTTGGAGAAATTGGGAAGAAGAAAGAGAGGGAACCATCGATTTTGGGTTTCTGTTGTAGTTGGCAAACCGATTTCGTTACTCTGTTTTCCAAATTCTCTATTACAATAATAGTAATAACTAAAAGTACACAAATGTTTTTTATTTTCTCATTTCAAGTTTTACCAATGGTTGCAAACGAGCATAAGTA
>CAOJBJ011672444.1:0-11409 GCA_948291685.1 Euphorbia celastroides | reverse complement strand
GTAGATGAAAGAGATGAAGCAAAGAAGAGAGATTCAAAATGCACACAAGGTGTTTGATAAAATGTCTTTTAGTATGTAAGGGATATGTATTGCATATGTGTGACATATGTATTGTTATGCAAAAACTGTGTAATTTGTTCGAAATTTTGTGTGACATATGTATTACATATATGTTGTATATGTAATGAGTTTATAAAGTTATTTTTCTTATCAAATAAGTTCGGGAATTTAATGTAAGGGATACGTATTGTATATGTAACACATATGTATAGTATGTGTAATAGATTTTGTAAACCTATTCTTGTTATCAAATTCAGTTCGGAATTTTATGTGTAATATATGTGTGACAAATATATTATATTTACATGTTACAGCGAAAACAATATCATTTTTTCTGTAAGTGTAATGTATGACATATGTGTTACAAATGTGTGAACAGAGTACTGGATGTAATTATTTTGCTGTTTTGGATGCTTGGTGGTGTTAATTTAGCTTGTTTATTATTTTTGTAATAAGTTTGTTTGGCTAGTCATTTTACATTGTTTAACAAACTTTTTTTTGTTGTACCATGTAAGTTTCCCTTTTTTTTAACAGTTTTATTATCCCGTTAAATATATATAATAGTGAGTATTTTTTTTTCCTAAAAATTGTGGATGCTTTAATTTGTTCAGGTGATCATCCATAGTCATAAAATTGGTTGATTCCTTCTAGTGTTGCTTTTCATAAATAATAGTATTCACTGCATAATATGGCTGCCATGGAATAAATAGCTCTAGGATAGACGGAAGAAAATAAAAATGAATTTTTCTTCCCTCAATAAATCATATCAGAATAATAAACTATTCTACTGTATCAATTAGTATCTCTTAAGTGGAACACTATGCAATTTTCGGGGTTCTGATAAATGAAAATTTTTTCCATCAACATAATAGAGACAAACAAAATAATATTATCCTTATACCACAAATAGTTTTTCTTTTAAATAATTAATAAATCCATGAAGAGACTGAGTTTCAAACCCAGGACCTCCCACCAATAAATTGGAAGGTGTACCACTTAACCACCACACAAATAGTTTAATACAAAACTTAATATGGCATGTTATATCTTTTCATGTAACGTTTCATTGCAGCCATATTTTGGAAAGATATATCGGACTAAATTAAGATTGATTGAGTCAATAGATATTAAAAGAGATAAGATATAATGATGATTTTGTTGTCATTAATTATGGCATTATATATGCATGATTATCGTCTGTTTTAGAGTAAGATACTAAGATATGCAGAGATTTGGAAGGATATCCAATTTGATCATGAATGAGATGTCATCAACGGCATTATCAACATCTCAATACTATCGGATTTGGAGATAATCAAGATATTGAGCAACAACTAATTGATTTGGCCAAATGCATCCGGACCTCCTGAACTTGTCCACTTTTTTTGTCCGGCACTCCTGAACTTGTAAAAGTTTCTTTCACCCCCCTGAACTTTCTAAAACGTGTCACCCCTGGATACGACGTGTCAATTTTTTATTAGATGAAATGTTTGAAAAGTCAAACCAATCAGAAGTCGACACGTGACATATAGGGGGCTGAGAAAAACTTTTGAAAGTTTTTGAAGGAGGCGAGAGAAACTTTTAGAAAGTTCAAGGGAGCGAGAGAAACTTTAGAAAGTTCAGAATACCGAACAAAAAAGTGGACAATTCAGAAATGTCCTGATGGGTTTAGCCAATTGATTTTCTCCAAGCTTATTTAACCAAAGATGGAGATATTTACTGAAGATACAAGACATACTACAATGTGCTACTAGTGATACGATTCCATCCATTCTTCATCTTCACCCAAGTGCTCAAGATCTTATTTTATTATAGTTTATTCTACCCTTCATTGTAATAGTTTTTATCATTTACAAAAGTCAGAATAATATTATACTCAAAAGTATTCGAGTGAGGACAAGAGAGGCATATTCTTTTTTATTAATATCGGGAATTGAGAATTGTAGCGGAGTTAACCACAAGATAGAAGAAAAGGTTACTTCTTCTATATTGCTTTAGAAAGATATTAATCAAAGATCGTGTAAATTCTAAAGTTTAAGAGATCCTTAGACGAAGACTAAGCTTATTAGAAGTTGAACTTTGAAACATATCATTGTATTATTTATTGTTTTCAATATTTACTTTTACAATTTTTCTGTTTCCGTTTCAAAGACTTGGCGGTCTATTTCAAGGCCTTGAACTAGTCTCAAAGTCTTGACAGCAAAACTTCCACAACAACTAAACGCAAAAATTGGGCATACTCTATTCACCCCCTCTAGAGTATTTCTATCCTTTCTCTCTACTTTTACTTGGTATTAGAGTGAGACTCTTAAACTTTTAGGATTGTTCATACTCTATTCTAGTCTGAATATTCATAAAAAAAAATTGGAGAATATTTCTAAAAACTATCGTACTATGAACACTTTATATTATTCTCTAAGTGTTGATAAAAAGAACCGTATCTTTTCTCGTAGAAATACTAAGGAAATTTGAGACAAACTCATTGTGACATGTGATGGAACGAACCCAGAGGGCCCACGGCCGAACCACGTGGTTCGTCCGGGGGACCTGTAGGGTCAGTCATGGGGGGCTTTTCCCCTCAACTCCATTTTCCCACCCGATTTCGAATTTAAGTCCGATTTCATGGCATATCCGAAGTAAAACAGAGACTTAACAACCCTAAATACAATCCTAGGCATGTGTTTTATGATTAATGAAGCTTGGAAAGCCAAAAGTAACATAAAAAGCAGAGATTGGAGGTTTTTGGGCGGACCGAGCCTCAGAGGACTTTATGGCCGAACCCTAAGGTGCCACGGCCAAACCTCGGGGTTCGGGCGTAGCTACTGGGTTCGGCTGTGGAGGCTTCCGAGATTCAGGGGAGGTTTTTCGAGTTTTTAACCAATTTTAGTTGAAATAAGGTGAGAGTGAGCCTCTTTGAAGCTTAGACATTACCTTTGAAGCGTTAATCCACGTTCAGGTCGCTTGAAGGGCTTGATTTTAGGGAGAAATGGTCCAAATCCTTGCCAAGGGCTTCTAAATCCTCAAAGCTTGTTAAAAAATCCAAGACTCCATTGTTTTCCATTGATTTTCAGTGTTTTCTAAGAGTTTTTGATGCAAAATTTCCGAACCTAGACTCTGAAAATGAGAGGGGTATATATAGGTTTCGAAATTCCTTTTTTTTGCCAAAAATAGAGAAATGCCACTTATTTTCGGATTGGGACCACTGACGGGTCACGACCGAAAACCCACGCCACGGCCTCGAGCTTTGGCGGTGGGAAGATAAGGTTTGGCCCTGGGCTGAACCGAGGGCAGGCAAACCTGGTGCCATGGCCGAACCACAAGGTTCGGTCGTGGCACCATCGGGTTCAATCGTGGGTCGAACCACGAGTTTGGTAGGCCTTTTTAATGGGCTTCGGGTTTTTGTTGGGTTTTTGGGTCGTTTGAGGGACCTAGGCCCGGGAAAAAACATATTTGGGTGATGAGGGATGACTTTGGGCTAAACTTTAAGGGTTGAAACTATATTTCATGGGCCTTTGGTTAATTTTAGCCAAAATGTATGAAAGGTATAATATTTCTCTCAAAGGTATAAGGATTTTTCCTAAGGTATAAGAGTTTTTTTCTCTCCGATATAGGAACTCCCAGTTTCAAGAAACCTCATTGCGAACCCGAACATATTGGATCCCGCATCAATGTAATAAAGCAAGAAATACTTTCATCATTGTTTCATGAGGGGATAAAAATCTCGCGCTCACATCGCTCCATATGGTGTGGCGAAAATGTTGTTCACCTCTCCATATGGTGTGGTGAAAGAATTGTTTGTCATACCATGTGGATTGGCTAAGAGACTTTTTGCTACTCCATATGGTGTGGCGAACACTGTTTTAGCCGCACTATATATTGTGACAAACAATTTTGTCACCACACCTTATAGAGTGACGAACAAGCTTTTTGCTATATTTTGTGGTATGACGAAAAATCTCTTTGCTCAACAACGAGGATGTGAACAAATTTTGTTTGCTCAATAGTAGAAAAAATATAAAAATTATTTATAATAAATTTTGAAGGATAAAAATGTAATTACAAAGTGTTGTATTAAGTAATTTAATGCATCATTTAGCAATTTCCTTTTTATGATAACAATAAAATATATGGTTCCTACAAAATTTTCATTTCCTTTCGTTTTTAAAAATGAAATATAAGAATTTTAACACTTTTACTAGAAATCTACCAGTCACCTATCAGAATTTTGAACAACTAAGAAAAAGTTTTCAAAAGTATATCACAGTGGATAGTATTGTAAAGATGATGAAACAAATATTTAAATTCTAAAGCGGCAATGTCAAAAAATAATGATTAAACTAAACTTAAGAAATCGACCCATTTTTTAACTTTATCCAAACTGTAGTCCCCTTGATAGAAAAAATTACTTATGCCCATTTTAATGTCTCCATCTCATTTCTGTTATCTATTTTGTGTCATGGAGAGAAAAAATCAAAATCAAGAGAGTAAATGGAAGGCGAGAGAAAATGTTAAAAGTACACCCTTGGCACAAAATAATGAAGTCTCTTTTTACCCTCTTATGATTTTAATATATCCAAAATATTGAATTACAAAAATAGTATTCTTATAATTTATAAAAATTCAAAAGATGTTATGAAAAGGGTAATAATTGTAGTTTTATATCATGATTATAGTAGAAATATATGGTTTTTCTATAGTTAACTTACCAATATATAGTTTGAGGGTAAAAAATGAGACAAAAATATGTTCATAATTAACACATAATTAATGAACAGTTGCCCCTCACAATTAACGTTTTCAAATAATTTTAATAAATCTTTGGGTTTTATTCCTTAAACATAAACTAGTGTAGTGCCCACGTACGATGCACGAACAGATCATTTATAAGTATATGCAATTTATAAAAAAAATAAATTTAGAAGATACAATAAAACCTAGATAAATGAATAATATCCTTGGAACTAAAAAAAATTATTCATTTAGCGAAATTATTCATTTATCGATTAATGAATATAATATTTATTTATCAATGAATGAATAATGATTCATTTAAATGATATTTTTAGATTTTTTTGTAATCATATCATTTTGTACTAGGTTTAAATGTACTTAAAACTCACGGTAGTTATAACTTTTATATAAACTTTAATTATATTCATATTTTTAGAATTTCAAAAGATATGACTTATTAATGTGTTTGAAAATTAGTTATTGGATGAAATGTATTCACGATATATTATATGTAGTAAAAGTATATTATTTAAAATATAGTGATTATTCATTTATATTTACATAGGACCTATAAAGACTTCATTTATATTTATTCGTTAATGTATTAAGCGAGGTTATTCGTTAAGACCATTGGTCCAAGTTGGGACCGGAGAAATTTATTTATTAGACAAGGTTATTCATTTATCGAACATTCATTTATCGAGGTTCTACTGTATATATTTGTTGATAGATAAATTTCATAGATAATTGTAAAATTTGAATTAAAAATATTTTACGATTATCTAGAATTTTTTTTTAAAAAATTAATCTTTTTATATGTTAATTAATATATAGATAATAATAATTAATATTTTAACTAAATATTTAAGGATAAAAAAATAATTAATTATTTTTTTGCTTTTAGTAATATATAAAAGATTTGGAGAGGGAAATTCATGAACCACAAATTCTAGTCTGTACTTACCCTAAAAACATAAATCAAATAACAAGGTCTCATAAAAGATACTCACCCCATCTAAAAAATATAGTTTATTTACATCTTTTGTGTTATCTACTTTTTATTGTCATTTTCAATTTACTAAGTACTTTTTCCCTTATTCTCTCCATTATACCCTTATTAATTTGTACAATTTTCAAAATAGTCATTAATAGAACATTGAATAAAAGGATAAATTAGTAAACACATTAGCTAGTTAGAAGTTATTTTAAGAAGTGTGAATTACGTAAAATGACAATATTTTCTAGATGGAAGGAGTATGTTGTTTGTAATTTGGTCGAGGAATTATACAAGGTAATATGTTATTTATTTGGTTAGAATTTCCTCATAATTCAAGTATAAAATACTTGAACGCAACATAAATGACTCCTACAAAGAGCAGAAAGCAAATAAATTCATTTGACATCCAAAAGTTGAATAAGACCAAATTCAATGAATATCCATACATTAAGGAATATCCTAGGTAGCCGTAAGGAATAAATAACAAAAACCAGTAATTCAAGTCACTCCTTATAAACGGCAACAGAGAGATGAAAACTACCAAAGCGAGAAGTATATTATAAAAAAATTAATAAAAATATATTTAAATGGGATATCTTAGCAAGTTGAAATTAATCAGCAATCATACACAGGTCAAACTTGACATCCAAATAAATTCATTTGACATCCAAAAGTTGAATAAGACCAAATTCAATGAATATCCATACATTAAGGAATATCCTAGGTAGCCGTAAGGCATAAATAACAAAAACCAGTAATTCAAGTCACTCCTTATAAACGGCAACAGAGAGATGAAAACTACCAAAGCGAGAAATATATTATAAAAAAACTAATAAAAAAAATATTTAAATGGGATATCTTAGCAAGTTGAAATTAATCAGCAATCATACACAGGTCAAAGCTTCTCTTATTGGGAAATTTGCGAAGACACCAAAACCAAGCAGAAGAGAAATTCTTTTTACCGTTGGCATCAAAGCTCAATCAGGTTAGTTGAAAGATTCTGTTTCTTCTGGGATATTAATGTTGTCTGGTGAAGTGAATCTTGGTCAGAGTTAGTTAGCTTAGATCTGTTTTGATGGTTGGTCTTGTAGGAATGGTTAATGAGGAAACACAACTTCCACCACCACAGCAGCCGGAAGAGTCGCCGGAAAACACCGGCATTGATTCCCTTAGAGTCAAACTCAAGGATGGAAGGTATCTTGCTTACATAGAGAAAGGAGTGCCCAAAAACAAATCCAATTATAAGATCGTTATTGTTCATGGATTTGGAAGCTCAAAAGACATGAACTTCTTGGCTCCTCAAGTACAAACATTCAACTACTCTCTCTAATATTTTCATTATCTTGATCCAAATTTTATTCTTTTTCCGGAATCTGGGTGTCATAAAAATTGAGCTTAGGAGATTAGGGGAGGTAACATAGGAACAGAGTTGAAGTTGTTTCCCATTTGGGGAAACATTGGAGTTGACTCAAATATTTAAGATAAAGTTGTTGCAACAATTCACAAATTTAAGGCACATATATTGCAACTCACTCATGAAGATAAAGTGTTTGTCTTTGCCAATGCCTGTGATTATAAAACATTTGCCATGTGTAGTTTTATGTCAATTGTGTTTCGAAAAGTCCTCTGTTTTGAGTCAACACATTCCAGTATAAACAAAGTGAATTTCACATGCTTTAGTTTACAGGAATTGGTAGAGGAGTTGGGGATCTATTTTCTGCAGTTCGATCGAGCTGGATATGGGGGCAGTGATCCAAACCCGAAACGAACTGTAAAGAGTGAAGCACTTGACATTGAAGAAATTGCCGATCAATTAGAGTTAGGACCCAAATTTTATGTGATAGGTGTCTCAATGGGATCATACCCCATTTGGAGTTGCCTCAAGCATATTCCACACAGGCAAGATCCAACAAAACCATGCTATTTTACTAACCGCTTCAACTTGAATTTCATCAAATTTACATTAGCTATATCATCATTTGATCCTTTTGCCCTTGATTTTTAACTCACCTAGAGAGCAAACGGATCAATTGTGATAAAAAAAACGTCAATTTTTAGTTATTTTACTCTGATAAGTACCTCAAAACCTGTTGTGCAGGCTAGCAGGAGGTGCATTGATTAACCCGGTTGTGAATTACAAATGGCCTTCTCTTCCACAAGATATGATAAAAGAGGACTACAGAAGGAGACTTATTCGATGGGCGCTATGGTTTTCCAAGTATGCCCCTGGGTTATTACACTGGTGGGTTACACAGCAATGGCTCCCTTCAACTTCAGTCCTGGAAAAGAATCCCTTTTTCTTCAGCACTCGAGATATAGAGATATTGAAGAGAATCCCAGGATTCCCCATGTTAAGCAAGGTAACCAACGACACAAGACAAATTCACAAAATTATGTCACAAGTAAAAACAATTTGAAGTAGTAGTTTGTGTTTCCAACCACAGGAGAAATTAAAAGAACAAGAGGTTTTCAATACCCTTCGTCAAGACTTCATGGTCGGGTTTGATAAGTGGGATTTTGATCCAATTCAGCTGAAGAATCCGTTTCCTGAAAAGGAAAAATGCCTTCAAATATGGCAAGGGTATCAAGACAAGATTGTGCCATTTCAACTGCAAAGATGTATCACAGGAAAGTTACCTTGGATCAAATACCAAGAGGTTCCTAATGGTGGACACTTGGTTGCGCATTACAACGGTTTATGTGAAGCTGTTTTGAAGTCACTTTTACTGGGAGAAGAGCCTCTTAAATTGGAACACATTCTCCCTTGATTTGCTTCTTAATCTTGGTGTAATCAGATTGCATTTCAGAAACTGTACACATTGCATTTGTTGAACGGTTGAAATGAATATAATTCTTTGTTGTTTGTGTTAATAAGTGCAGAAAAGAAACTTCTTTTACCTTGATTGAAGTGCAGAAATCGAAATGCTCGCTCAATAGATCAATGGCTTTGCATTTCCTGTTCATGTCAAATTGAAACGACAAGTTAGAAATCTGTGAACATTTGAGCTCTGCGGAAAATAATGCAATGCAAGAAAATCAATGCATTGGAGGCGCTTAAAAAAAACTAGAACTGCAATTTTTAACCATTAACTTCAAAAAAACAGCTTTTTGTAGGCATTTCGTGGAACACCTTGGAGACGCTTGAATAAAGCTCCCAAATACAATTAATACTTACACATAAAATACATGATTTCATAATTTGGTTTAATGAATTTGAAATCTGAGCAATAGGGAAAAGAGTTGGAGAAAAAACGAAAAGAACTCTCACCATGATCGGACCATATTTATTCGACTCATCCAAGTCTCAAGTTGAAACCTTTGATTACTTTTTTTCTCCTACATAATGCTTTGTTCGTTATCCTTTCATGGATTCAGGCACAAAAACCCGTATTATTACCATTTTGGGTTGAGTGTGATGTTGTTAGAGATGAATTCAGAACTTTATCACGGTGAGGTCCAAAGATTAATATGTAAATAAAGTGTATGAAAATACAATTTCTTATAATATTGCAGGGGAGAAAAATTTTATATATAGTTTCAAATACTCCCTCCATTTTCTTAATACTAGTCGTTCTAGCAAATATTTTTCTTTTCTTTTTACATGCCATTGTCTTTTATTAAAGTACTTTTTTTCCATTTACCCTTTTTTACCCACATAATGCATTTAATGCTCTTTCACCAGGGAATTTATAAATGGGTCCGAAAACTTTTAAGAACCATTAAGAGTTTGGATACCAGATTAGATTTTTAACCAAGTTAAAGTATCTAAGTAAGCATATTCGGCTTTTTAATTATGATCTTAGGAATTTTTGGATTTATCATTTCATTTTCTCAATTACTCTATCACACTACTCAGTTTGATCGCATAGTTTTTATTTGAAACTAAGAGATAAAGATTCAATCTCTAGAAAACATAATGATTTACTTGGTTGATCATAATTTGAAAATGTTTTTCGGCACAGGCATATACTATGGAGCTGGAATTAGAGCTTACTCAGCTCAAAGAAGAGAATGCTGAGCTAAAGCATATTGTGGTAATTAATGATTAATATTTATAGTATTTTTTATCATTTTAGTAATTTGATTGAATTGATAATGGATGTATAGGTTATAATTACTTTTCTTATTTTTTTTATAATATTAAAAACAGGAGGAAGCTGAGCAAAAGAGAAAAGAAGCGGTAAGTAACCCGACTTATTAAATTATACGGTGCGTGTATAAGACAATTTTATTGCAAAATATATCTCCTTAAAATGGCATTTCATTTATGTAATGCAGCCTTGTAGGAATGGTATATAAATGAATAAAAGTATCTGGGAAAGGATATACATCTGTATTGAATGGTAGTAATTAGAAAAGATAAATTGTTAAGCTACCTTCATCAATAGCCATTATCGAGTGAAATAAAAAGAATATATAATTCAATTTCTTACCAGTTCTTGTCTTATAAATCAATTAAAATATTGGAAAATGAAAAGGAAATGTGGAGCCATTATATTTCAAGTTGTTTTATAAACCAAATACATTATTTGCCCCTGAACTTAATACAAAAAGCCTACTACTCTCTGAACTTTGAAAAAAATCATATCAACTCCATCAACTTGCTAGAAAGAATCAGTTTACCGTTTCAAACTTTGAAAAATGCATCAGTTTACCCCTTACATGACACGTTTCAAATTTGAATTGGTGATTGAAAAATGAGATCTTTAAAAGATCAATACAACTAAAAGTTGACACATGACATTTAGGGGGCAAACAAGTTCATTTTTCAAAATTGAAAGGGGGAAACTGGCACAATTTGGCAAGTTAAGGAGGTTGAGAGAATTTTTTCAAAATTCAAGGGGCGGTAGGCTATTTGTGCCAAGTTTAGGGGACTGATGATGTATTAAGCCTGAACCAAACATGTCATAAAGGTTTATGATAATTATGCTTACATTTGGATTATACGTTAATCAAATAAACTTTGATCAAGTTGTACTTATGATTTACTTTTTTATATATTATAATTAGGTATGGAAAATGAAGTCGAAAAAGACACAAAAAGATGAAGAAATGAAGAAGCTAAGGACGACTATTAGCCTTGCTTGGTGAATAAAAGTTAGAGTTCAATATATATTTGTGGTGAAATTGTATGTCATAGCTTTGTATATATCTTAGCCTTTTATTTTAGGACAATTGGTGGATACTTTTTACATATTATTTTGTTATTTTTCTAATTTTTCTTTTATTTTTCGTAAAATAATTTTTATATATTTTTGTAGGGTTATTTGACGTAGAAAATAGCTTAAAGGAAATATTTTTTAGGTCGACATGAAATATAATAGAAAGTAGAACAAAATTTTTTTCCACATAATTGATTTACGATGGAACGTCCAATCCCAAAGAAATCTGTTGTGCTTCATTGGAAATCTACAACGATTCAAAAATAACTCAATTGATGAAGACACAATTGAATGCTTTGAGGTACAATCCTTTTAATGCTCCCTCCTTGCCTATGGCCAACAAAAAGGGCAAGGAAAAAATCATTAATCTTTCAGAACAAGTGGCTCAGGTTATCTAGTTTGCTTTATTTAAGAAAGAATCGTGTCCCAATGAAGACGAAATGATCTTTGATGATACTA
>CAOJBJ011671971.1:0-11598 GCA_948291685.1 Euphorbia celastroides | reverse complement strand
AAATAATTAATTATTTACCGACGAATAAATGAGTCTTTTCACGAGCATTTTATAAATAAATGTGATAATGAATCTTAAATCTTAAATTAAAGTTTTATGATTAACCAACATTGAGACTTAGCTCATTAGAAATTAAATGAACAAGTTTTCAAATTCTATTATATTGTCATATAATTTGTAAACCTTCAATCAAAATTTAGTAAAAGAAAAATGAAAAACGAAAAAATTGTAGATAATTTAATTATATTTTTAACTTTTCCAAATCTTATTAAGAAAACGAAATATGAAAAATAAACAAAATAAAAGGAAAAGTAATAAAAAAATTTGATTAGTATTTTATATAACCAAAATAAGGCAAAAGAGTTTGATTAAAAAGTAATTAAATGAAAAATGAAATGAAAGGTAAATATGTCAACATAAATATTGTTTGGATGGAAAAGTTAGAAAATATAACATAGGGAGGTTATAGTTGGATGGAAACAAAACATAAAGAGATATAAATCATTTTGAAAAAATATAAGGAGGTACTAGTGTATTATGTCATACCTTAGAGAGCCTGTAATTGTTTATCCTAAACTTAAAGCTTTGCCGTTTTCTCAAAGAAAAAAAGTTTATGTTTTATTTTGGCAAAATACATAGATAACCTTATGAACTTGTCCCTAGTTTGCAGATAACATGCTGAACTTTCAAAATTGACAAATAACCATCCAAACTTTCTTAAATTAATAACGAACTAGCTAAACTTTCGCGAAATTTTTTTTACCACCTCATGCTGACGTGACACACTCCGATTGGCCACAAACTATCTTGACTTTTGGCCAATCAAAGTGTGCCACGTCAGCATGAGGTGGTTAAAAAAAATAATTCGCAAAAGTTTAGCTGGTTATTTGTTATTTACGTAAAGTTGGGATGACTATTTGTCTGAAAGTTCAGCGTGTTGTCTGCAAACTAGAGACAAGTTCATAGGACTATCTATGCATTTTATTTTTTATTTTTATTTAGATAACAATCAATACTAAAATGAATGTAACAAACACTATAGATGAATTATAACTAAATGAAAAAAAATTTCACCAAAAATATCCAATAACGTCAAATAACGTTATTTCAAACTTTTTAATTTGTTTTCAACTGCCGTCAATAGATGTTACTAGATGTAGTTCTCTATAAATTCATCGAAATGAAAATAATAGTTCATGAAATTGTACCGTTTACAACTATTTTTAATTATTTTATAATTATAACAAAAACAAAAATTATTTATGTTTTTTTCTCTTACTAACTTTACAATCATTTTTTACGCCGTAAGTATTAAGGCAAAAACAGACAAGTACAAAGCCTGTCATACCATCAGATTTTTGAGGTATAAAAGCTTTTTATACCTCATTTTTTTATAATTGAATTACATTTTATAACATAAATCGAGGTAAAACCATTATACCAGTTTACAAAGAATTAAGTCAATAATATTTGAGGTATATATGTCATTATACCAGTAGATATTTGAGGTATAGACCATCAAATTTCAACAACTAGACTAGTATAAAGGTTATTATACCTCACTAAAAGCTTTAAACCTTCAAAAAAAACAACAATCAGGTTGCTATAAAGGGATTTTTATATCAAGTTTGAATCTTTCATACACAGGATGTATAGAGGCTATAATAACATCAAATATATGAGGTGTAATTTTCTATGATTGTATTGCAATTTACAACATAAGATGAGGTATGCGGGTTATTATACTAGTAATCAAGGAATTGAGTCAAGGATATATGAGGTATAATGCCCTATATACCTCATTTTAAATTGAGGTATAAAGCTCATTATACCATAAAACAAGGAATTAGAGCGAGTTGTACATAATCTATGCTTCTAAGATTCAATTTCGATTTGTCACAGACCACAAGGTCAAATACTAATTCAAGCAAGACTAGACATGGTCAAATGAAACAAGAACCGAGAGAATCATACCGAACTGAACTGAGTAAAACTGGAACTGAAACTGGATCGAACCAAATAGTCATGTTCCATAATAGCAAACTTATACCATAAATCACACTTGAAACCTTCATTTGTTAAATTAAAGGCAAAATGGATAGATAGCTATATGAACTTGTTTTGCAGACAACATGCTGAACTTTTAAATACGATAAATAACAATCCCAACTTTACGTAAATAACAAGTAATCAGCTAAACTTTCATGAATTATTTTGTTTAACCACATTATGCTTACATGGCACATTCCGATTGGCCAGAAGTCGAGATAATTTATGACCAATCGGAGTGTGCAACGTCAGCATGAGGTGGTAAAAAAAATATTTCGCAAAAGTTTAGCTGGTTCATTGTTAATTTAAGGAAGTTTGGATGATTGTTTGTCAATTATAAAAGTTCAGCGTGTTGTCTGCAAACTAGGGACATGATCATAGGACTACTAAATTATAAAAGAGACAGAGAGTCATGGATATTCACCAAATTCAATGTGAAAAATATAGAATTTTATATGGAAAATAATTCAATAAGAGGAAGTGTACTAGGAAGAAAACCATAGAAGAAAGCAAAAGTTTTTATAGTTCAACCATATTATATCAACTGATCTTTAGTCAAGTGGTACATTCAAAGTTTGGATGAGAATAACAAAGGATCGAACCTTTAATCCTTCAAAATTCTATTTCAAAAATTCTTCAAACATAATTGCAGGATAAAAATTAATGAGCCAAACGAGGGCTAAAACTCTAGCAGATATTTACTGCATTTACATCACTTCCTCAGAATTGCGGCTTAAAATCATGGATGATACATGAATTTTATAAGTTACTAACATAATGGTACATGAAATTCAAAACTTGACACTAAAATACACGAACTTTATGTTTTACTAATATAATGGTCACAATGACCTTTGACCAAAAAATTTATCTTTAATTGCAGGTAAAACTAAATTCTAATATTTATATCCCATTTTTGCTCCTAATCCATTTACCCTAATTCCAAAATCTAAATACCCATTAACCCTAACCTTTCACCCTCCTCTAACCTAACCCTAATCAGTCCCCTCCCCTAACTGATTGCGTCGCCGTCGGTGCTCAGTCCCCGAGCCTGAACCGAAACCTCGTTGTTATTACTCTGACTCGCTGGGCGAGACCCCTATCAGCCGCTGCTCCAACGCGCCGTCCAAAACCTCAACAGCCAGTGCTCTAATGCGCGCCGCCGAAACCCAAACGCCGTTACTTCAACTCATCGACAAAAACCAACCCAACCCCAGCAATTCCTATCTCGTCGCCTGAAAACCCAACCCATCTCCTTCTCTCTTCCCTTCGCTTAGCAGAAAACCTATCTCAACTTCAACTAATCCCGATTGCAAACCCCAAATCGAGCGAAATCGTGTTTCGAAATTCCAACAGCTGAATCGTCTTGACCGGCGGGATCAGATCGGGAAGAAATGGGCTGCGGAGGGGATCACAATAGAAATCGCGTTTCCAACGCTTTCCCGGCAGAATCCACTGCAAATCTCCATCGCTGTTAAAGTTTGTCCCTTTTTAGGTGAAATTCGATTATCAATAATATTCAAGATTGATTTATTGAGATTATGATCCTTCAAAGGAAATTGAAATGGCTGAATTGATTTTTGTAGAAATCACGTCATTCCTTTTGTGTATCAACGTGTATCCATGTGTTGGCTGATTTTTATTAAAGCTTCCCAGAAATATCGCGTTCGACGGCAGAAGTGGTGGCGTAGCATGGGCTCCGGCGGGATGGTTCATACTTTGATATAATTATGATAAAAACATTGAAAATGATATGATAAAAGATTTAAAGGAATAGTTAAATTGGAGAGAAAAGGAATGAAATTAAACTCTACGCTAGTGATAATCAAGAGAAAATGAACTAATTGAGGGTAAAAGAGGAATAAAATATTTTTAGCCTAGTTTTACCTGTAATTGAAGGTCATTTTTTGGTCAGACCATTATGTTAGTAAAATATAAAGTTCGTGTATTTTAATATCAAGTTTTGAAGTTCATGTATCATTATGTTAGTGATTTAAAATTCATGTACCACCCATGATTTCAAACCCAAAATTACTAATTGTTATTTTTGAAAAAAAAAAAAAAAAAAAGAGGCATCACAACCGAAGCGAGCAGAAAAAAACAACATAGCATTAACTTAACATGCAAATTCTGCATATTCGAATTTAAGTAGTCAGAAATATTAATATGAAAGCTAACACTTATGTTGTTATTTATTATTTATGAAATTAAGAAGAATTAGGTGTTATATTATCTTATTAATTAGGATATAAGAAAGATGTCACAATAAGAAGTCAACCATGGAGAGACGTAGACGTTAAGAAAGTCTTGCGTCTCAAGTGAACTTGTTTGTCTTGCTTTTGGTAGTATGTTTACTTAAATAACATTTTTGGTTTCTGCTACACTCCACATGGAGTGGCTGAATCTCTCGAGAGCCCAAATCTAAAATCAGGAGGGGTCATTGCAGGTAACATATCATAGATCATAGCATCGTGTTATCGGTATCATAATCAAAATTATGGTACTGCTACACAGTACTTCCTAAATATTACCTTATTGTAGCAGGCTACTTCCCTTGAAAGTGTCTTGGAATTACTATACGCTGTTTTTGACCAGCTTTCATTTGTTACGTTACTATGAGTTGTATGCTCAAGTATGAGCAACATGTGCTCATATGGAAACTGAAAGGCCATTTTGTTTCATAATTCTACACAGAAAGAGCCTTTGGCAGCTTTATAGCCTGGTTAAAAGTCAAATTTCACTAGGAGAAGTCTGTAGAATCTAGAGAGAAAAATATTGATAAACAATTTGGAGAAAAGAAATGATTGATTTGAAAACTATAGATTCAAGACATTTAGCTTTATATAGTATCTAGTGATATACTTGGGGGCTTATAATGAGTCTTATTTTATAAGATAATAATATGTATAGTAACAACCTTTTAACTATCTAACGAACTTACCACCATTCATTGACTTATATGCCGTGCTGAGCCAGATGATGATGTGTTTTCTCTTGTTCCACCACACCAATATTACTTTATTCAATTAATCAACCTACTGATCGAATATTCAACTTGTTTATCTTCCTTTTCTATAATAATACAATAAAAACTTTCTTCTGTTTTTTTGGTTTCATAGCCCCCCAAAAAGTATGGCTGAATCTCTCCAAATTAGCATTCAGCACCTAACCGAAAGCCATGAAAACAAGAAAGGCCATTACAGTCGAAAGTTAGTAACATATAGCATCCTATGCTTTTTGGCATGAATATGAAATTTGTGACAGTTGTATACGGTAATTCATAAATAATTACTTATTGTGTAGAAGATTACATCCCTTGAAAGCGTCTTGCTCATCACGAACATCGTCTTGGAGTTACCATCGGCTATATTGGACCAGCTGTCGTCTGTTCATAAGCCCCAATTCGCTCTCGTTAGTATGTTGATGTCTTTTACAGTGCTTATTATGTGGGTCATTGATCTTGTTTACAAGGGAAGACAACAAAGATTCTCTTTGATGAAGAAGGGATTCCTTCTATGGTTTTATCACCCGTACCCGAACCCCAAGCCTTTTCGAACTTTTCCTGACGTTATCGGGTTGCCTTCTTTCAATGGTTTTTTGCAGCAATTGAAAGCAAAACTTTAATTTATCCTGAAAACTATAAGCCATAAACTATAATTGGGATAAAACCCCAACACCTAAACTTGTTTAGAATTGATTGATAAACAACTATTAACAATAAGCGAAAGCGTACCTTTTATGCAATGAAACCAATGAATGATGACGAAGAGAGTTCGACGTTTCTTTCCTCTCTAATTTTAGCAACCGGACTCTCGATGATAAAGAGAATCAAAGGATTGAGGTGATAATATAACTAAATTGGATTGGGAAAACAATGAGCCACATCACTAACTTACGAAATAGAGCATTTCCTGTAACACTAATTTCATCCCTTGCTCTTACTTACTATTTGCCATCTTTCATGTCCTTTTAATTGAGATAAAAGTAACTCATTTTCTCACACATAAATGCATATAATAAGTTACAAGCAGATACAATAATCAGTTATTTGTTTTTCATTTATAAAACTAATAACTCTCCTTTAATGCATTATCAATTATTTGTTTAATGCTCTATAACCGATATTATTATTTTTAATTCAATCCTTATTACTTTTATGCCAATTTAATCATAGTGGGAGGGGAATTTAAACCCAAAACGAGTTAATGTCCATAAGGCTTTGTAACCAGCACACGAAGCCACATAAAATATTAAATCCAGTTCTATAATACACATGAGCCACGCAGATTATGTTAAATAATCTTACAGAAATAGCATACGTGTTTGTGTCTCAAATGCAGACAATCCCATAAAGTTCTCTACTCTGCCTATGAACTTCGCCTTTGGTCTGTTATACTCCAAACTTTGAGGCAGTCTTGTTCAAACTGAAAACTCAAATCTAAGGAAGTTTCATAGAGAAGAGGAATTCACCCTGGCTGAACTTGATGATTGAATTTGGTTGATAATGAGAACGATTGCATTTCTTATCATTTCCTTATGTTTTGTATTTAATGAATAGAGTGTGTGTTGGTTGGCAAAAGTTATTCAAAAACAGAAAAGAGAGAGAATGAGAGTGAAGCATAGTTAGGAAGGCAATCAAAATGGTGGTATTTCACTTCATTGTTTAAATTCGGACAGAATACATGACAGGCATTGTTAGCATTTTAGACAAAGCTTTATCTCTACTTGCTGACAGTACTAGGAAACTAAGCAGTCAGCCGGCGAATGAGATCGATGACTAGAATTATTTATGTCGACCAGCTGGCCTGAGCAATTTCAGGAGGCCACAAAGTGATGAATCAAATGATCAAAGTTTTCGTCTTGAACATTCAACGTGTTTGCCTTCCTTACTGAAATAACATTTGAAAGCTAACTCTCTTCTGGGTTTTGGTTTCCGCTATACAATTTACACTCCAACCGAGTATCGGCTAAATCTAAAATTGTTTTGTTGCATTTATTTAACAAATAGTTGATTTTTTACATGTGCCTTAAGAGTTTTCTGTTTGCTTTTCTTTTTCAATTTTTCAGTATTTGGCATATGTTTCCATTTTTTTTTTGAGTTTTTCAAAGAAAAGCAAGGTTACATAACTTTTGTGACCTACAAGAGTAGCATAATTGCATTTCAATTGTTTTGATATATAAACAAGATCATAGCTGAACTATAACAGGTATATTGGAGGAATATGGGGGATCTATAGCAGGTCTATAAGAAAAGAACGACATTGAAAGTGCTAGAGATAGGAAATACAATACTCTAGAGGGGGGTGAATAGAGTATGCCAAACAATCGTTAAAATGAAAACAGATTTCCAAGCACTGGATGACGTTTCAAGGCCTTGAAACGTCACACAATCGTTAAAATGAAAACAGATTTCCAAGCATTGGATGACGTTTCAAGGCCTTGAAACGTCAAACAATCGTTAAAATGAAAACAGATTTCCAAGCACTGGATGACGTTTCAAGGCCTTGAAATAGACTGTCAAGTCCTCAAAACTGAAACACAAATAAACAAGAATGTTAAACGGAAAAGCAGTAAAAACACAGTGATATGTTACGAAGTTCGGTCACTAATTGACCTACTCTCCGCCCAAGGGTGTATAAAGCCCTTGAGACCTAGCTCTCTTTATTTATATTGTTCCTTTAGGTCCTAGTACAACCTAGAAGATGTAATCCTTCTCTTCTTACCCGTAGCCCCTTGCTACTATACTAGTCACAACCCAATTTAATATAAACAAAGCCAAGCTACCCTTTTTCTCACACATGTGTCAAATATGCTAGCTCTAGGCAACTATCAACTCTTAACAAATATGAATATAAAGCAATAACAGAGATGACAATTGTTGTAGCTTGAATCAGAAATTCTTGCGTGCTGTTTGATGATGAATCACTTGTTTAAGACTTTGAATTTGCTTTGTGTTCTCAGGACAAGTGATTCCAGTGTCGTGCTGAACTGCTACAATCTTAATTCGTTTTATAGCTTCTGAATTTCGAACATTGCAAGCAGTTTCAGAGAATCATCTCAGATCTTCCAAACGTTGAATGTTGAACGGCTAATCATTCGATTTGATCTGATTGGATTTGATTTGATCTGGTTTGATTTGATTCAGTCTTCAATCCAATTTTGACCTGCAATCCAATTTGAAAAACAAATCTACCAACAGAATATTGAAACAACAATTTGTTTAGAATTGTTACAGATATCAGCAATCTGTTTAGAGCCAAGTCAAACCGAAATCAAATATCTTATCCTGTAAAAACTTATTCTGTAAAAGACATATAAAATCTTGATAAACATATCAATCCATTTGTCTTCATCATCAAGGAGTCAACAGACACGTATGGTAAGCAAACCTTGTACGCACGGCAATATATAGCAGGCCTGGTAGATGAAGCTCGCATGTGGTTAAACTATTCTAATGTTGATTTGCTTCTTATTCATTACTTCTTTTTTTTTAATTGAATAATTAATATTACCTTGAAGATGTTCTTATTCATTGCTTGATTATATATTAATGTCACTTGAGGTAAGATTAGTTTTGGATTGTGGATATTTGCAGAATTTTATTAGCGAGTCTTCTGGGAATTTAACCCCAATGTTGGACCACACTCACTGGATTTAAACCGAAAGATTTTTAGTAAAGTGCAAACATTAGACGAACAAATCTGTATTACACAACAAAGTCACTACTTACAAGAACAAAATCAACAGTACAACCGAAGCAAACACCCGGTTACAACACATTATTACACACAAAGCAAACTCAGTAACTTGTTATCTAGTGCAGCACAATTCATAGATAGTGCTTAAACAATTCCGGTTTAACCCGAAATCTCAATGGTTTTAGCATCAGGTTTCTTGACTTCCTCTTTAGGGAGTCAGAACCCCATTCTCCATAGCAGCCTTCACCTGATCGGTCTTGGCATTTTCCGGCAGCCTAAACCGCCGGAAGAATTTGCCGCTGGACCTCTCAACTCGGTGCCACGTGTCATTCTTCTCCTCCTTCTCTTTGCTCCTCTCTCCGCTGATCTGCAGCACGTTGCCGTCTTCGATCTCGACCTTGACCTCCTCTTTCTTGAGCCCCGGCAGGTCCGCCTTGAACACGTGGCCTCCGGCGTCTCCTTCCAGTCTATTCTGGCGCTCGCAAACGGCGCCGTTTCGTTGGAGAGCTCCGATCGAGGGACCACGGAGGTGGAAAAGGGGAAGTCCTGGAAGGGGTTTCACACGTCGAGGGAGAATGGGTCGAAGATGTTGGACCTCCGGCCGCCGAAAAAGCTCGGAATCAGCGACATTTCTTTAATTCTTTGATTGGGTAGTTGGGCTGTGATTGGTTGAAAGTGGAATGAATGCTGTGATTCGATTTCGGATTGAAATGTGAAGAAGGGGAAGAGGTATTTATAGGATTTGATAGTGCTAGAAATGAAATGGGAGCTAGGATGTTCTCGATGCTTCAACGAGAATAAGGAGGACACACCTGATTTTTCTCGAATGTGGAAGAATTATCCTGCCTTCATCTTGGCCTACCTATTTATTTCTGAAAAAGTGAAATCCATCCATTCCTTATTCTTTATAGAAATTCTATCCTACTATGTATTTTCAGTACTTTATCCATATCACCAATAAATGAGTGGAGGGTGAATTAATTTAATAGTAATAAGATACAAAGTAAACTTTACTTTATAAAATACAAAGTAAGATAGCCCACATCTATTATTTAATAGGAAAATTAATTGACTATATTTCAGTACTTTATCCATATCACTAATGAATGAGTGGAGAGTGGATTGATTCAATGATAATAAGATACAAAGTAAATTTTACTTTATAAAATACAAAGTAAGGATAGCTCGCACCTATTCTTTAATAGGAAAATTAATTGACTATATTTCTTTACCAAAATTCATTTTTCTATGGTATATTTTTGTTTATGATATCCTCTCGTATGAATGTCGAACCTGATCTTTTTTATCTTACGTCTAAGATTGTTTTACCTACTCTTGAACTTGCAGTTTGCCCACTATCACATACCACATACAACCAGTGTCTCTGGAACCTAGGTGCGAATTTATGGGGTCTAGGCGGGGGTTGAACTTCGACTTAGGCGGAGTTCATTTTATTTTGTATATTATATTATTTTGAAAAAATTGAGATTATGAATTCATTTATAAAGTGAATGAGATAAATTTAAATAAAAAAATACAACACAACACAACATTACCCCAATGCCTAACAAGGCTCCCGCGCAAGCGGGGTCTGGGGGGGTCAGGTGTACGTAGCCTTACCCCTGAGCTAGCAGAGAGGCTGTTTCCAATTGACCCAGAAGTGGAGATGCAACAGCTATTTGTGACTTCACAATAAAAGAAGTTCGGATAGTTTAATGAACCATTTTGCTTTATTCCATTATAATCCAAAGCCAAAGAATGGAGAATCTTTGGTCCATTATAAAATATTAAAACTTATATTTGAAACAATGTTTAAAGAATAATTAGATGCTAATTAAATGGTACGTTATTATTTCTGATATATAACAAATTGTTTATCATTTTAAGACTCAAAATACGAACTATATTATCAAACTACTTTAATGTACCCATTTTTGCCAACAAAATTACTTTTTTATATGTAAAAAGATTTAAACTATGTTTATTTTAAATATTGATATCTTTAAAATTAGAGCTTCGGCCCTACCTAGACGTAAAAAATCGGATTAGGCGGTACTAGGCGGCCTCTAGGCGGCACTAAATCTGCTCAACGCCTGGGAGCGTCCTAGGAACCCAAAATCAGACGGCAAGCCTAAAAATAGGGCCTAGACAGAGCTAGGCAGTGATTTTTAAAACACTACATACAACACAATCCAACAACTGGAATTAAAAAGACACTTATTTAAACATTACATCATTTCAATAAAATATTTCAACTTTATATTTAGCCCTTAAAACTTATTCGGTCCTAAAAGACCGAGTCTGTGGCGACCTCGCCCCGATTGATAAACCGAGGGGGCGCCACGATGCAATGTAAGACACCTACACCTCTCAACTTCCCACACGCACCCTTTTATGAAAATTCAATACAAAAAATCTTTAACTGCGATGTTCCATACCATCACAGTATAAAAATCATTTCAAAATACATTCCACCACACTATTTCAAGAACAACCAATCACCATTTCGAAACTTCAAGTCATCGAAATGACCAATACAACTTTTCAAATATACACATTCATTTATTAATATACATTGTATCAAAATACAATTTACAATACCAATTCACCCTCCCTCTTCATTACATGTCACTATTCTATTATACTCAAAAGTATAATATACATATACAAATTTACAATTAAAAAACAAACACCTCGAGGAACTCCTCCTTTGGCGCAGCTATCCGATCCGGTCCTGGTCCTCTACTCTACCCTGGTCACGGTCTCCACCACCTACGTGTAGACAAAAGACTACACGCTAAGCAATTGAATTGCTTAGTGGTGTACTAAAGATGCCACCACTTTATAAAAG
>CAOJBJ011671800.1:0-10407 GCA_948291685.1 Euphorbia celastroides | reverse complement strand
CTTACTTTGCTTTTTACTCACTAACCCACTGATCACTCAGCTTTGCTGACATATCAGTGTTGCATTCACATTGCACTTAAAATCCAGTCACTGAAAAACTTCGCTGAGACTTAACATTCTCAGCGTCGCTGTGTCAGTATCAACGAAGATATTTCTTCATCGCTGATCAGAAGGGACAAAACGATAAGCTTTCAAAGACTGAAATTAAAACGTTTTCAACCTGTAAAAGTCATTCACCCCCCCCCTCTGACACGTGCTATTAAGCCCAAGGGGACCAACACTTACATTTCTCCTGTTTTCGAATCCTAAATAAGGTTTTGAAGAAACCGTTTAATCCTGGAAGGAACCCCGAGTATCCTTTAAGGACAGTGCTTGCACAACTCGACTTATTTCCTTATTGATTCTACTTGACTTGCTCTTACTGTCTTTGTTTCCTGGTGCTGATCCTGCCTTTGCTGAGACCTCCGCTGCTCCTGCCTTCACTGAGACCTCCGTTGATCCTGCCTTCGTTGAAACCTCCGTTGATCCTGTCTTCGCTGAGATCTCCGCTGAGGTTGCCTCCGCTGATACTTCTTGCTGATATACCATTGCTGATCAGTCTTATTGATCTATCATTGCTGAGCCAATATTTTTTAACAAAAGTCTAGGTTGGATTCAAGTCGGACTTAAAGTCATTCTCGAGTCCGATTCTAGACTAATCAAATAATTTTAAGTTTTTGCTAGACTATATAGTAATAAAGGAAAAAAAAACATGTACAAATATATTGTTTAAAATTAGCTTAATACAGCTGAACTCTATATAGTTGTCTATAAATGTCCCTCAACCCCCTGAACGTATAAAAGTTTTCTATACTGTAAATGAGCCAAGCAATTTGTGTTTGGCTTGATACTCTACTCAATAAAAACTCAACTCGGCTTGATTTGATCAATCAAAAACAAAAGATTTTTCATGTCTGCCCAACGGTGATGTAATTGAAGTTCAATTATCAATTTGCAGTTTGCATTCATCTACTGTGTAAATTCTATTCCATAAGCAGAACCATTGATAGTAGTTTTTTTAGATTTGAAGTGAAATTGTTTAACTAAGATATATGCATATTATTTGCACACATTCAAAACTAAATACACTAGTATGAGAAACTCGGTTAGTGTACAAAAGACGTGATGCGTCACTGGTGCTAAAGTTCATCCAAGTCGATACAACTATTATATATTGCGAGTTTGTAACTTCCATTTTGCATCTTATTAAATATAACTAAAACTTATCTTCCTTCAATACTTTAGGATGCCAGTGTTCTTTCAAATTTAACTCGATAACATCTAGTAGAACTCAACTTTCTGTAAAGTTTTAGCTTCCAAAATAAATTTTTTGTTGGTTTAAGATTAACACCTTCATAACCCATTTTCTCTCATATCAATCTACAATAGTTATTATCGGAATCAATTATTTCCTAATTCGGAACTTGTTTTAATAATGATCAAAGATAGGCTCACACAAGAAAAAGACATCGAAGGCTTGATGCCACAATGAAGGTATAGTCTAAATACATATTACATGCATGTATTTGGTTTAAATAGTTCACTGCCATCTTTAAGCTCTTCATTTTATGTCTTTCCTAAAAAAACATCAGATAGTCGTTCGACCTATACATGTTAATTTTTTGTTAGCTTTAAATTTTTTAAAGATTTCAATTTTTTAATTTTTTTCTTTCTAATCAGTAACTGACACATATTGTTCATGTGGCGAATTTGTACATTCTTGTCGAATTTATGGATCATGACGAAAAAATGAAAAATGAAAGAGATAATATGTTATAAGTTACCTTATAACCGTATAATTTACCCAAAAATGTTGGTGTGTTTAAAAATGGGACAAACAACCAAATATTCCTAAATTGGACAAAACTCAAACGGGCTACATCACCTTAAAAAATTAATTATGATTTTATGCTACTTTACCATTTGTTTCTCTTAAATACAATCCCAACCTCATTGTCCATTTCCCAACCAATCTGTTTCTCTCACCTACAAAACCTCTCACCGGAAAAAGGTTCCCACCGCCGTTTACCTGTCTCACCGTCGCCCTCAGCCCCTCCCTTGTCACCGTCGTCGTCACCGACCAGATCTCTCCATCACAGCTCCTCCCTTGTCTCACAGATCCACTGTCAAATTTGGTCGTCGTCCTCGAAATCATTGTCGTCGCCGCCGTCCCCCCAACCAGAAACTTCCATTGTAGCCGCCGTCCCCCCAACCAGAAACTTCCGTCGTAGCCGCCGTATTACAGATCCCGTCGACGAACTCTTACGCTACCGCCAGATCTCGCCGACCATATCTCGTCCACCACAAATCTCTCTTCCCAGTGCCCTCAGATCCGTCACCGACTCACCATTCAGATCTTACCGCCGACACGCCGATCAGATCTTGCCACCGACACGCCGTTCAGTTCCGACGTCGATGTGGTGTTTCTTTCTTTTTCATTATATTGGTTTTTTTATGTATTTATTATTATCATCTGTGATTGTGTTTGTGTCGGTAAATATGCACCTGTTTGCACTTGGCTTTGTGATAATATGTTTTGGTTTCATTCATTTCGTTTAAGATTTCTAGTTTGCGAAGTTGTTTTAGTTTCATTTTGTAAACTTATTAAAGAGCTCTTTTCAATCCAAAAGAATTTATAATGTCCTATGATGATCTATAATGTTATTTTGTAAACCTATTATGTCATTTTGTTAACATATAATGATCTATAATATCGTTTTGTAAATCTATAACGATATATAATGTCATTTTGAAAATTTATAATAATCTATAATGTTATTTTATAAAGCTATAATGATATGTAATTTCATTTAGTGAACCTATAATATTCTATCTTATAATGATCTATAATTTCATTTTACGAACCTATAATGATCTATAATGTCATTTTTGTAAATCTAAAATGATCTATAATGATCTATAATGTCATTTTACAAACCTATAATGATCTATAATGTCAATTTGTAACCCAATAATGATCTATAATGTCATTTTACGAATATATAATGATCTATAATGTTATTTTGAAAACCAATAATAATCTATAACTATCTATAATATCGTTTTGTAACCTATACGATATAATATAAAAATTCTGTAACATTATATATCATTATAGATCATTTTTATAGTATTATAGATCATTTCTATAACATTATAGACCATTATAGAAAAAATTACGACATTATAGATCAATATGGAAAAAATCTATAACCTTGGAGATCATTATAGAAAAAAATTTATAATTCGATTTTTTTTCGTCAAAAGTATGTCATCATGGATCTTGTTTTAAAGATAAAAATAAAACGAACAAAAAATTCTAAAGAACCAAGTCCAAAAAATCAACAGTTTGAGAGATATATCGATTTTAAGATTCGAAAATTGAAATTAATGAATAGAGGGAAGGCTGACAATGATATCTGGAGAGAGAGAACGAAGGTGCAGAAAATGACAAAAAAAAGGGGTAAAAACATAATTAAAAGGTTGAAAGTCCCATAAACATAAATAAGTATAGCCTTTATATAAAAATAATAATATTTTAAAAATTTGAGTGTACGGTACAATTTCCCTTTAAAAATGGAATTTGGGCTGTACACATAAGGTAATTAGTAAATCGAAAAATGTAATAGCTTGAGTAAGTAGATTAGGTTTGTTGGATTAGATGGGAAATTAATAAAATGGGGTCATATGTTTGTTGCTAAATGATTATTGTCATTTTCATTTTTGGGTCTCATTATTATCTTCGTTTCTTCTTTAATCATACATTTTGCGGCCTTAATTGCTCCTCTTTTAGCTACTTTCCTCTTTCATTCTGCATTTCTACTAATTTTCATCTTTTTTTTATTAACTTTTCAATATCATGGATAGTTGGATTTAGCATTTTTCAGGCAATTATTGCTTTCATTTCTTCGTTATAGTGTGTTCATTGACTTTCCCAACATTAAGGCCTGTAAGAGAATAAATTTAATCAAGTTTCTGCTGTTATAAAAGTTTTGAAAATTTATTAAGATCTTTTTTTAAAGAAACAGTAGTGTATAATACAATTTTTATACTGTGTTTCTAAAGAGTTAACTTACGTAATTCAGGAAGGTGCCTTTTACGTATCAAGGGAATGGAAATCCTAGATACTTTGAATGCTAGTAGCCTAGTAATAATGAACAACGGTGCCATTTATTTTCCTTAGTTGTCGTCCTTCTAGGTTTGTTTCAAGTTTTCCGAAATGCACTTTCTTTTTCTGATTTTTCAGCTTTAAACAATAATTTTGAGTTTGCCTACTAAAATTATTAAATAGCTATTTTTAGTCGTCTTGGAGTCACACATAATCCACCAAAATACACCTCATCTACGCGTTAACATTCAAACCAACCATGCTCGTGTATTTCTTCAATTATTCTTATTTACTTATTTATATAAACATTGTTCGTCTGTATTTGCATTTTAAGAGAAAACAAAATAGAGTTAGGAATTAAAACTTTATTTTTTAAAAAAATAATGGGGTAAATGCATAGTTAGCTCCCTAAAATTGACGCTTTTTTCAAATGTTTTTCTGAAATTGCAAACATCAAAGCAAACTCTTTGAGGTTGGCAAAAACATTCATTTTAGCTCTCTCGATATCACATGTGACCTAGTGATTGGTTTGACTTTTCAAAGTTGCTAAATTTTTTTATCTATCCATTCAGATCGTGACACGTGTCACTAAGGAGATTGAAGTGAACATTTTTGCCAACTGTTCTGTTGCGATTTTAGGAAAACATTTGAAAAAAAAAATACCTATGTTTGGCCAAAGTAATGTGTTGAATTTATAAATAGGTAACAGTCGAAGGACTTAAAAGTTAAAACGAAACACAAATGCTAATTCCAAAAAATTATCCCACATGAAGCAATCATTTAAACCCTTAAAAACACACTCATTCCAATTTTTTCGAAACCCAAAAGAAAGCAAAAGCCATCAATTGACACATGACCGCCACCACCACCGCCAATTGCGGCGGTTTCTTCAATTTCCGATCAAACGCCGACGACCCAAAGGTTCAAAGGTCATCGGCCGGCGGGTGTGGAAAGCTCGACGGCGTCGGAATGTGGTTGATAAATGGAGTAGCAAGTGCGTTTTTCGCATCCCTGGAGAGATGTTCTTGCATCCGTATCGCCACCGTTGATGACGTGGCCGAAGGCAACTCTGCGCCGTTGATTCCCAACGACGGCAACGTTACCCACGGCGGCGGAAGGCGCCGGACCGCCAAAGGCAAGAAGCAAAGTGGAGCCTTCTATGAGTACTAATTAAAAGAATAATTGAAGCAGCATTTTAATTGGTAAGTTGAATTATATGTATCTATGAGTTTATTTTTTTTGAAGAATTACGATTTTGAAGGAGCCAAAATTCGATCTCCGGTCATTCCCATCCAAGCAATATGGATGTACCACTTGACCAAAGTTCAATTGGTATGTATCTATGAGTTTATGAAATGTTTAAAGTTTTATTTTTGGCAACTTTTGCTTTTGCAAATGGTTGATTAAGTGAAAAATGAGAACTTTAATCCTTATGTTCTATTTCGGGCTTGAGGCTTAGCCAATATATATGATCAAAGTTATTTCGTGAGTTCAGATGAAAAATGAATCGAATTTCTATTTTTCGAGGTAGATTTACAAAAAGTATTGTCTTAACGTTTCGCATACTAAATCAACGAAAAGGCGAACTGATCACCGGTAGAAAAATTTGTTCTGGTTTGTTAATTTTTCTAGATTTGATACAAAGTTCTAATTTGGAGTATTAGCTTCACCGATTTTTCTGAAACATAGAAGTCTCATGAATAATAAGGGAAGCTAATTAGAAATGCATTTGTCAAAATTCAAAAGAGAGTATTCTCCTATATGTCCAATATGAGTTTTCATCGAGCTCATAAGTAATAAGTGATAGATCTCTTCTATCCAAAACTTTTTCTAATAAAAAAAACTTTTTCTACTCAAGATTTATTTTTGAAATCAAAATGACATATATAGGAACATTATAATGGTAAAAGTTGCTTTCAAAAAATAATAAAGACATGTTTGCCTATAGATTTGAATATTTGATTTATTTATTTAATCTTAATCAATGCTTTTGTCTGTGTACATTTTTCAACACTTTCACTATTGATGATATGGAATCCAAAGATGAATGCCCTTTTTGTTAATTATTTGAAATATACTTATTTCAAATTTTAATTTACAGTTAGTTTAAAGAATAAGTAAGGATTAATTTGTGTTCAACTCATTTGACAATTGGATACTAGCTAAGCAAAACTAATCAGCATATTCCCAAAATACCAATTAATGGACCCATCAATCATATATTAGAATTGTGATTATTAGGCATGATCACTAACTAATTATGTTTTTTTTGGTTAATTTCGTGATCTTCCACATGGATCCATACCTACTGCATTAATGTTATTATTTAGAGTAATGATCAATTTCCATTGAGAAAAACAATATAAGCATTATGTGGTACAACATCTTGATTTGCTAAGTTTATATACTCATATCTAAGAGAGTAGTACACATTTTTCATTTACTGTTTACTTGTTAACGCATAATTTATCGAAAAAACTTTATTTGTTAACTTTTTTGAAAACACGTTCCATGAGTTCAAAAACATGACATGTTTTTATAATTAAGCCTTTAATTTTCAAGAGTTTACTGATGCAAAAGAAAGAAAGAAGAAACAAATGGGCCTTAAGCTGACGCAATTCTGGTGTGCAGACACACTGATTTCAGTTCAAAACAATTCCACTAAAGCACCAAATTTAATATGGGTTAAATGGGCACCACCTTGGTATTTATTTTTTTGAAAAACTTTGGTATTTATTTACGAACTAACATCATATTTGTGTAAGTTTTTTCCCATCAAGCAATTTTCTCCAAGAAATTATAGATTTAATAATTAATTAGGGTATAATTAATGATTTTACTAGGGTCCATATGAATTTTGTGTACAAAATTGTCTTAATTTGAGAAAAAAATGGTGGTGTACATTGTACAATGACCTTGTAGCCTTAAACTTGGAACCACCTCTGCTCATAATATAGTCAGCAACAATCAACAGACATTTTCTTTTTTAATTTTTAAGCAGGTGAGCACCTAAATAATTATTATTCCAATTTTAGTTATGTAAAACATTTTCTTCGCTTCATCTCCTAATCTCCTTTGCAAAAATAGAGAGGCAAGTTAAGCCGATAGAAAATAATTAAACAATAGTTTTCATTTTCTTTTTTTTTTCAGTACACTAGTTTTCATTTTCAATGTGTAAAACACTATATAAGATTCATAATAAAAAAGAGAGATAATCTAACAACAAAGTCGGGCCTCGAATTAGGGGTGTAGAGAGGTAAGTAGTCTAAACATGGGCTAATGGGTCATTATGAGCCTCTATCTTTGGGCCGGGTATGGGTTATTGATGTATAGTTAGCACTTAGCACATGTAATGGATTTTAGGACTTTTGAAACAAATAGCTTAAAAAAGTCTCATAGTTGTAACCCATGTCCTTTTTTTATTTATAAATGTCCTTTTTTTTAATGTTTTAAAAACAAAAACCCTAAAACTATTTTTACACAAATCCTCAAACACCCAAACACCCCTGTCTCCGCCGTCGCCGCCACCGGCCACCTAGATCTGGTACCTCTGCCTTCATCGCCACCATCTATGTTGCCGTCGCCGCCCCGCGTCGTCTCCGCCGTCGTGGTTTTCACATCAAAAACCGCGCCGTCGCACTGGATTCCCGCCGCCACCACCACCGTCATTTTCTCCTCCGAAGCCATCGCCGCCCCCCGTCGCCTCCGTCGTCGTCTTTTTCACCAAAAAAGCCATCACCGTCACGAGATCTGGTTTTTCTCACCGCCGTTGTCGATTTCACTTCGACTGCCCCGATTTTTGTTTTGTTTCGGTTTCTTTTTCAGGTCTGTGTTGCTCTAACTCTGGCACCAAATCTCCTCCCTCAAATCCACAGGTCGCCACTGGAAAATCTGGCTTTTTTCTTTGATTTTTTATTTTTCAGTTTTGTTTGCCTTGATTTTTTGTTTTCTGGCGGGTTTGAACGGCGGTGATCTCGGTGTCGGTGTCGACGACGGTCTCGGCGGCGGCGGATTCCGGTGACAGTATACCGTATACTGACATTGATATACTGGGGTATACTGTATATTAAATGTAGTATATTAAGTTAAAAAAAGATAAAAAAAAAATAGAAGGAAAGCAAAAGGGACAAAAGTAAATAAAAGAAGAGAAAAAAAGATATAGATATATACAAAATGAAAAAATGGATATAAATAAATAATAGTGCAAAAAAAGACACTGACAACAAATATACTGAATTTTATCCTGCAAATGTCATTTGATTCAGGCTTTCATTTGGTGGACTCTCTTTTATTTTTCTGTGATTTTATTGGTATAACTTTATTTAGGTCTAATGTTCTTTTCATTACTCGAATTTATCCTTAAAAACTCCACATCCACCACAATTACTGGAGTGACCCCGTAGATATCTCAACTTTCAAAAAGTGAATTAGTTTACTAGTTTAGTGTCACATGTCAACATTTGGTTGGTTTGACTTTTCAAAAGATGTCAATTTTTTAGAAACTTATACACGGGTCCCGGACCCAATCAGGTCCCAGGATCCAATGGTTGAGGTCTTTCAAATAAAAATTAACTTAATAAAAAAATAAAAAGGTGTGGGGCTTGATTATTTAGAGACCATTGGATTGTTAAGACCTAATGGGGTCTGGGACCGTGTATAAATTCTCCAATTTTTTACTTTTGTTTTCCTAACCAGAATTTAGAACATGACACTTGGGTAGTAAGTTGATGCATATTTTGAAGATCGAGGTTTTTGCGGAGTCACTCTTAAAGTTGGAGTAGCTGCGGAATTTTTTAAGACAAGTTTAAATACTAAAAAAAGCATTAAACCCTTTATTTATGCTAAATAGGTTGTCACATACTCTCAAAATTTAAGCCGTTGGGAAACTTTAGGGGGCACGCAATTTCTCTAGATTATCTCATATATATATATATATATACTTTTGAATTGTGATTCTACTTTTTATCACCAATTTCCGTAAATAGCTTTTAAGGTTTCGGTTGCCATTGGTCAATATGTAAGTGGTCCCGAGTTATTTGAAGCCTTTGTTGTTGCTTTAGTTTTCTTGAGAATTTTCCACTAAAACAGATTTGATTCCTTTTCCCTTTTGGAAAAAGGATGAGGAAAAGAAAAATGAAAACGGGATTGTGATGCAAATATGGAGATTGCTTGTTCAAATTGACACTTGTATGAATATGACGTTATTAGGGTATTGCTAAGTGATTTCCTAGCAGCTTCAAGAATTTGAAGATTAGGATGAGAGAATTTCTGACAGTAAGTTTGATCTATTTTGTTTAGTAGAAGGACAAAGACTTTTATTTGAATGGAGTTCTTGATATAACGTAGGACGAACTACTAATTTAGAGGCATTTGCATGTGTTGGTCTAGATGTACACATCACTATCTGTTGTTGCCTTGTTGGGGGATTCGTTGATAGAGATTTTGATGCTTCCAAAATTCATTTAGATTATGTTGAAAAGAGGGGATGTCTTGTATAATTCCGAAGTCGTGCTAAACACTTTCGGATTGAAACAATTTGGTCGGTTTACCAAACTTTTCAACCGGATAAAATTATCAGAATGATTTTAGAATTTTGGACTTTGAGAGGTGTAATAAGAACCAGGAATATTCTATATGATCGATGCATAAACAGATAATTATTTGTAGCTAAAATTGTGATTTTTCAAGTAGCATACATGCTCAAGAGACATGATTTTTCAGCAGAAAGTCATATCATGGAGACATGTCTGTTTGAACCCCTGTGTTAGTTTTCAAGCAAGTTTACACGATGCAGCTTACACTTGAATACTGATAGATTATTCTTCCTGAAAAGTGTAGGTTAAGGTTTATGGACAGATTCAGCAGAACGAGAAGAGAAAAAGGATAGGAAAAAAACCATTATGTTTATACTTTCTTTCGTTAGGAGGCGAATCTTGACAAAACTCATGGCACGAGAAAGATGACGGATACCTTATCCTATAGAAAGTATTCGAAAGAGGAAGTGATTTTTCTGATTAGTAGAAAACAATCTAATCGTGAGTGTCGATTTCCCAACAAACATTTTCCTTATTAATGGTCACTTGATCGTTTCTTTCTTTTTTCCAAATGTTCAAATTATTTTTGTCAGGATTTAAACGCTAAATCCAAACTCAGAATGATGCAAAACGATCAAAGAAACACAAGAACAGATTATCGGCAAACAAACCCGCAAGCTTTATTGATGAACCAGAACGAGATTACAAAGATCCAGTATTACAGAA
>CAOJBJ011671030.1:0-10876 GCA_948291685.1 Euphorbia celastroides | reverse complement strand
TGATTTAGAATGCTTGAATTTATGACTTATGTTCTTACCTTTCTATGCTGGGAAAATGAAATTACTGTTTGGATGTTCACATTTTTGTGTTCCTATATTTGTTGTAAATTTGTATGATCTGAAAATGAAAATGATTTTTTTTCTGAAGAACTATCACATTATGCTAATCTGTCTCAAATAGAACTTGTGAGAATTTTGTGAATTTCTTGATGGGAAAAGTTGTGGAGGTAATGATAAATCTAGTCGCCTAATTTCATTTCAGATGCTATGTGGCCGATGAACTTTAGGAGCGAAGCAATGGAATCTGGTTCATATCCTGAGCGTCCTGGAGAGCCAGATTGTTCTTACTACATTAGAACAGGGCTCTGTAGATTTGGGGCAACATGCCGATTTAATCATCCTCCTAATAGAAAGCTGGTATGATGTGCACCATGTCTAGACAAATTCTTGGAACATAACTTTGTAAAAGTCTCCAAGTAACATGCACACATTTGCTCATATTCTCTAGATTTCGGTTCTTTATTTCTTCCACTTTTACATATTTTAAACTATATGTTAATGGGAATTAAGTAATGTATTAGGATTGACATTTTGAACTACATCCTGTCTATTTTTAGGCTATTGCTGCTGCAAGGATGAAAGGGGAATATCCTGAAAGGATTGGACAGCCTGAATGCCAGGTGTTCCGTGTATCTATTTTCCATAATCATTGATATTTTCCATGTATATATTTTCCATTATCATTGATATTTGCCATCAATTCGTTCCCTCTCTGCTGTGGAGAAGTAAGAAAAAAATAAATGTGAAGTTTGGATTATGCTTTTACTATCATTACTTTACATGTTTCATCTTTCATCTTTACATCAGTTTAGCTGCAATCTTAAGGAAGGAAAGTACTTTTGAAGCATCCCTTATTTTATTTAAAAAATCATTCATCTTGGTTGAGTGGTAAATTTGATTGCGCTTGCCTCAAATTTATTGCAATAAATGGATACATTTTTCTTTCTATATAATTGTTAATTTGGACAATAAATTTTATGGTGATGTAAATCGAGTTTCTTAGTATTTTACTTAGTAGTGATTCTTCATCAAGTAACTCTGTAATCTCTGCATCCATATGTATTAGAGCTGGCAAATATGTTATCTAGTTCAGAACAGCGAATAGTTTCCTAATATGAAATTTTAAAGTTTTCTTGTTGAGAATGGATTTATTCATGTCATTTTAAGTATAAGGAAAACTTATCTGGAATAGATGTTGAAGTTATGGTCTTTCAATGGACTTTTGGTGTCTCATACTTAAGTGGTTTTGTTCAACTTCTATGCAGTACTATTTGAAGACAGGTACTTGCAAATTTGGAGCCACATGCAAGTTCCATCATCCTAAAGACAAGGCTGGTATTACTAGCAGAGTATCTTTAAATATTTTGGGATATCCACTTAGACCGGTAGGTATTTTTTTCCTTCTTTGGAACAACTTGAATATATTTATTTTGTTTTACTTGTATTATATGATCATAGATTATTTTACATTTTTCGTGAAGAATTTTAAAGCTTGAGGGAATATGATGAAATGTTTATTGTGTAGAAGGGCTCCTTTCTCTTAAGTAACCCACTCCACTGGCCATTTGACTATTGAAAATCCATATTCCTAAGCCTGCTTTTTTCCACCTTGTGTTTTGTACAGAAATTTATTGTAATGTTCTTTTTTTTCTGCAGAATGAGATTGAATGTGCTTATTATTTAAGAACTGGTCAGTGCAAATTTGGAAGCACTTGTAAATTCCACCATCCCCAACCAACTAATGCAGTAGTTCCATTGAGTGGTTCCCCTATTTATCCTACTGTTCAGTCTCCAACTACACCTGGTCAGCAATCGTATCCTGGAGGTCTTACAAACTGGTCGAGGGCATCATATATTACTAGCCCGCGATGGCAAGCACCTTCAAGTTATACACCCTTGATTTTACCTCAGGGAGTAGTATCAGTTCCAGGCTGGAACACGCACAGTGTAAATACTTTATGCTTATGGATTGCACTTAGTTTTTACAGTAGGAGCAGACTAGATGCTAAATTTAAGCCTCGCTGTTTTCTGTCATTATGTGCTTGTATAGACATTGTTGCTATGCTTAAAAGTTTTGAACTGTTGAGTCTTGTTTTTTAGTAATGTTTGTTACATGCGTATTGTGAACTCTGATGTGCCATTTGAAATGCTATATTACTGCTTGAACTTTGTCAGGGGCTTCAAATGGCTAAAAGGCTATCTTTTCATGGAGGAGTGTTATAGCAGCATTCCTCCCCCACTTAAAATTAAACTGATAATATATCATGGGTTGACCAAGATCTAGTGAACTATGGTATATTGTCAAATGGGATAAAGCTACTGGCAGTGCCAGTTCATACTGCTTGGGGTTACAATCTGGTAAATCTTAATTAATTAAGTGTTCATGGGAACTTTTGGAAGGCAACAGAACCAAAATTGGAGATTTTTATCTTAAGTCGATGTGTATTAGCTCTAGATTTACTCCAGATTAAGAAGTGCATGTGGCTGCTAAGTGCCAGTTTGTATTAAAACTGGAATCAGGCAAATTGTAATTACATATGAGACTACTCGTTGTCTTGGATATTATGTATGCCTCTGCTGCTCTGGTAGAAATGAGCTAGTTTCAGAGACGTAGTCCTTTTAACTTTTGGTTGATGTTTTGAATTCTTAAGTTTATTATGGAAATGTTGCTTAAAAATCACATCAAGTTATCTGTCTTTTGTATTGCATCATGGGAACATTAGAGTATGGTCATTAAGGTATGAGACATTTATGGATACTCTGGGTCAATTTCAGAGATAGTACACACACACACATAATAACTAGAAGCGTAACATCTGGTTTAAGATTCTTTGTTTGTTTGTGTTTTATGTCTCATACTTTGCAGTTTGTCCATTTCTTTAGCTTTTAAACTTCCTATATGTGAAAGTTTCTTCTCTTTTGTGCTCTATGAAAAACGTGACACATGAGAAGGATGACATGGTTATGGGATGCCTAATTTCCAGGGTCAGCTGGGCTCAGTTTCACCCTCAGAGGGTCAGCATCAAACAGGAAATAGTCAGATTTATGGAGCCGCACGCCAGATCGAATCATTGAGTGCAGTATCTCAAGGGGCCCTTTCTCCTTATCGTTCTGGCTCTGTCCCTGTAGGATTCTATACACTGCAAAGAGAGAATGTTTTCCCTGAGAGACCAGGCCAACCTGAATGCCAATTTTACATGAAAACTGGTGATTGCAAGTTTGGTGCAGTTTGCAAGTTCCATCATCCTAGAGAAAGGCTAGTTCCTGCTCCAGACTGTCTCTTGAGTCCTCGAGGCCTTCCTTTGCGTCCAGTGAGTTCCTTTCTATATAACAAGTTTTCTTCTATTAGATTTGTGATCAGTCGTAGCAACTTAAATTTCCCCGTGTTGTTTTAGTGCGCAATATTAAACTATTTTCACCTGCTTCATATGTGGTTGATCAGTGAGAAATGTTGTAAATTGTTATGACCTTTTCAAAATTTTATTTTCTGTTTACGCATTTGCTCTGCCTTTTCTTAAGGGATTGAACATTTTAGTTACACTGGCTTGATGGTCATTGAGTGGACCTAGCTAAAGAGCCTAAACTTTTTTCCCTGATATAAGGTCTTCTGATCAGAATGCCTCTTCTATCCGCCATGAAGCTGTAGACCTGTGTTTGAAATGACCTTGTTTTGCTGTGCAAGAGAGTTTCTACTCCTATTGAACATTGCCTCCACTGATCTAAAATATGATTTGCCTTCTGGTTGTAAGACCAAGTTCTTGAGTTGAGCTATTCTTGTGACTGTTGCTAGTTTTCCTTTCAGTGCCTTGTATCCATTGACTAGTTAACATGTTCATTGACCAACTTATTGATAGATGAAACTGGAAAGAAGTAGACATAGAGTTTTTGTCACTAAAGTTGTTTTATTCTTTTTTTATACTGATGAAAATACTGTTGTTTGATATCAAGTTTCCTATCACTTGCATGTGGTTCTGCTTATTTATAAATCTATGTCTAATATGTATGATAGATTCATCATTTAAACATTTTTATACTTGGATCTAGTTGCTACATAATCTTCTTCATCAACAAATAAGATTGATGGAATATTTCGTAAAATCATAACAGGGTGAACCATTGTGTATCTTCTACTCCCGATATGGTGTGTGCAAGTTTGGTCCAAGCTGCAAGTTTGATCATCCTATGGGAATATTCACATACAATCTTTCAACGTCATCTTCATTTGATTCACCGGTTCGACGTCTTCTAGGGTCGTCATCAGGATCTGCTCCATTGGCTTTGTCATCTGAAGGGCTTGTCGAATCAAGCTCAACAAAGCCCAGGCGACTCTCACTTTCAGAGCCTATACAAATTTCATCTGGTGATGATGGTATTGATACAGAGGGATAAATCCTGCTTGGAGATCTGAAAGATACTACCTTTTGGTCGATAAAAAAGTGTTGTCTGTAAATTCATTTCCCATTGATGGAGATGTACAGAGTTGATGGCAAGCTGATAATGAAGTTCAGTCGACAAACTTGTCTCTGGATTTCATATTGCTGCATTGTATAATCTGCAAATATTGTCGCATTTGGTACTAACCCTTTGCGAACAATTCATCTTTCTCAAGGCTCATTTTTCTGATGCCTGTTCAAATTTTCTTCCACCTTGCAATGTAAATCTTTCGTATTTCAAGAGTCAGTGTCCAGTCTAACTCTAAGGTGTCTTTATCTTGGTTCCAAGCTTGAAATTCTAATTTAAGGCCATGCATTTCATTGAAGTCAGCTCTTGTTTCTTGCAAGTATGAAAAACCGAACTTCATTATAATTTGTGCCACAATGTCCCTTTTATTTGTTTTTTTCCTCTACTGCTTAATGAATTGAGCTATTAATGATTGGTACACTCAACTGATAACCGAAATTATTGCCTCAGTTTTCAGTTAGTAATATTTTGTACTATTTGACCCCTCTAATGAATATTGCTCCATTCTGTAATCTTTTACTCTTAATTTGTAATGAGGTAGAGAAGGTTTCTGCTTGCTGTAATCCATAAAGTTGAAGTCTTCTTTAAATAGCAAAGCATATTATGCAGCTGAATCAGGTGGAACATTGCTACTAATGAGTTGTCAGATGGGAACTCGAGGCTTGCATGTTTTGCGGGTGAGTTTCTTACTTCTATCTTTCCATTTCAATTGTTTTTATTAATTTTTACACAGATCATTACATAGTTTTCTATCTTGTTGCTTGGTTTGCTAGTTTATCTATTTCAAGAATATCAAATCGAATTGGTGAAGTCACTAATGTGTTATCCCTGCTTTTTCGCTGATCTCCTCAAGGAATTTTTATCAATATACTGGAGGTCCATAGGCATTATCGCCTTGAACCTTTTAACTCTTAAGGATCTAGGCCCCAGTGTGTTCTGATATTTCTTAGTGGATCATCCAGCATACTCGGGTGGTCGATGGCATTTCTTATATCAGGTAATGCTAATTTTGTTCACAAGGGATTTGGCTTTCGAACTTTTCATATGATTAGGGTAGGTGATATTTGTAGCTCGAAACTTTTGAACTTGATTTCTGTGACTGCTTGTTACTATAATATCATTCATTGACAATAATCGATCAATGGATCACGGTATGGTCCGTCTCTGTTTTGAGTGGTCTTAATTGCCATCATCTTTTAAGAAATAATGTCCGAATGGTTTAGAATCTTATATTTTTCGATCTATTTGATTTTTCGTAGTTTCTCGAGCATTTAACAGTTTGCTCCTCCTGCTTGCTTCTGGGTCTACACTTTCTGCTTTCTATTCTGAAACATATCCCCTCCTTGTTTGATAATTCTGCAGACAAACTTGTGTATACTTTTCTCGGTACCATGAAAGGGTAAACTCTGACTAAGAGTGATGAAGGAATTGTGCACAGGGGACAAGGGGTGCTTGCTTTTGTTCCTTTTCTTGTTCTATTGTTTCCTTAAAGGTGTTGTTTTGAAGTGGTCATATTGAAGTGTTGGATGTTTTGATTCGGCTTTTAGTTGGTGCAATTTCTGTTGAATAAAGCTATTTAATCGAGGTCGTCACTGGTATGCAATACTCCTAATCTCTGTACATGAAATCAAGCTAGTGCCTGAAATGTGATTTTGCCTCCTTTCCATCAATTGTGGTCTGCTTTCAGTTACAAAGCGGGAATCAGTGTAGGATTATGTCTGCTCATGGTGAAATATAGAAATTCTTCTGTAAACTTAATATCGAATGCTTATATATAGCACGATAGGTGTCGATGATGTGAAAAGGAAAATGAGGGCAAGTGCTTTAATATGGAAAAATGGCACAACATTTAAACTATTTGTGGCGATGACGAGTTTGATATAGCTCAGGGCAACAACGAACTTCTTAGCTTGGTACGTGATAAGTCAATTCGGGAACACCTAACATTGAATAATTTCATGTTAGTATCAAAACACATTGCTGATGTGAAATCTTTTGGGGTGTTCCTGTTGCTTAGGAGCTGGCCAAACCAATCGAAATCTAATCATCCCGGTTTTGGATTTCTTGACTTTTCACAAGGAGAATTTATATTGAACGTCTGATATTTTACGCTTTTTCTCAATCTAATGATTGAAATTTAATTTACACTTAATTAATTATTCATTTATTATACATTCAATGGTCCCTCTCACAAGTGTTGACATTCAATTTTTTTCTTCAAAGTTTGTACGATGCTGCTTGCATTAAATATAATGAAGCATTGGTCACATTTATATTTCGTTAAGAGGGAAGCAATTAAATAAAAATAAAGACACAGTAAATACAAAAGGAGTCACCGATTCAATTCTATCACAAAAGAACACTGTAGTAGTTGAGACTTCCAGTATTTTCAAGTAGCCTCAGTATATCTTTCATTTTATATTTTGGTTTAAAGATAATTCATATAAAAATCCTTGAAGAAGTTAAATTTTACAAAAAAAGAATAAGTCAATACAACAATCTGAAAATCAAATTTTATTTTTAATAAAGTTATATTATTTGACAATATACTACATTAGTTCATATATTTTTCATTTCTTTTGGATTTTTTGGTTGAGTTAATGGACTGAACCAACCAATGTTTTCCCCTAATTTAATCGATGACATCCTCACTATATTTCTTGCTCATTTGAATTACTGTAGCTTTGTCTCGATTACATTTGAATTTGATTTCGCTTACATACCTAATTGCAGTGCGTGAATATCTTAATGAGAAAGCGATATCAATATTTATGTTTCAATATCATGAGTTTTTTTAGTAATCCAACACTAATAAGAAATAATCAAGAATATAAACTTTATGCAGTTCATTTCAGACCAACATTAAAAATTAAAACCTCGCCTTCAGAGCACATTTTGGCTAGTAACACATTAAAGCATAACACTAGGCAAAGTCCTTTTTTCTTAACCAATTTATCTAAAGTCAAATCACGTTTTAGTGCTACAGCCTACAAGTAAAAAAGTTGACATTGACAGCTCCGACACCAAAACAAGCAAAAATTTTACAGAAATCGTCCATTGCAAACGAATAGCAATTCGTAAACCCTATTTGCCTCTCTACATCACCATTTTCAAATCAATGCCCCCAAATCCAATCTCCATGGCGATACAAGGCAAAGATCGAGTTGCAACCGAAACGCCCCAACTTCTGGTACTTTTCCTTTACTGTATTTGCTTATAATGATTTGCTCTTGTTGAAATTTGCTCAGATTAACGTGAAATCAACATCTCTTGCTCTGTTCTTTGTTGTTTTGTTCTTTTTTCAGTCTTCGTTGTGTTTCCCTGTTAAGGATGTTATTCTGCTTGCATTTTTCTGACTCCCTACAGTGTTCATTTAGTTTCTTAGTAAATGAGGGAATGGTTTTTGTTTCAGAGTGAAGAACAATCAGCTCGTGTTAGTTACAGAGCTAACCACTCTAATGTAGTTTTTTCCCTTGTGTCTTCAACAGCAGCAAAGATGAATGCCATAGATTTTCATGTTTGCTTGCATTTTTCTAACTATGTAGCTTAGAAAATGAGAAAACGGGTTTTGTCTCAGGTAATACCGAGCAAAGTACAGAGTGAAGAACAACCGGCACATGTTCATGACCGATCAAACCAATCTGGTTTAGTTTTTTCCCTTGTGTCTTCAAGTGCTGCAAAGAAGAATGCTGAAGGGCGATCTTCTGTTAAACCGAACAAGAATGCTGAAGGGCGGTCTTCTGGTAAACTGAACAAGTATACTGAAGGGCAGTCTTCTGTTAAATTGAACAAGAATGCTGAAGGGCGGTCTTCTGGTAAACCGAACAAGAATCCATTGGAGCAGTTGACGAAGAAAAAGCTAAAGAAGCCATGTCTTGAAAAGGAGAAGAGACTTGTGAACAGCTCCAAGAAGTTAAGAAAGGAACCCTCTGTTGATAACGGATCAAACCCCCCTAATGTAGTTTTTGCCCTTATGGCTTCAAGCGCCTTAAAGGAGTATACTGAAAGGAGATCTTCTGCTAAGTCGAACAAGAATCGGTTAGAGCAGTCAACAAGGGGGAAGCTAAAGAAGCCGTGCCTTGAAAATGAGAAGGCACTTGTGATGTTCAGAAAGAAGCACCGTATTAAACCGAAATCTGCTAAAGATTACCGTGCATCTTTTTTGTCGATTACGTCAACACAACAAGGTTCTAAACTACCACCTCACTAATTTCTAATAATTGTAGAAGAGCAACTAACTTTTTTTTTGGCTCCATGTAGGCGAACAACACAATAATGGTGCAATCCGAATGGAGTTTGAACATCATCTGAGTAAAGAAACTGCATTGTCTGTAGTTACAAGTTTGGGACATGAAGGTATCAAACTTTACAACTCGATTATATTATATGTTTTGGGAACTTTTTCGGTAGATTGGAGAATAGAGTAATCAATTTCACAAAGTGCACCAGGACATATATTGACTTGTGATGTCGATATCTTGACTCAGTGACCAATCAAATTAATACTTTTAATCTTATACCATTTGAACCTATTAGTGAATTGCTATTGCAGTACTTCCCTTGTTGTCATTGTTGAGTTATCACCTTATTGACCTAATAGATTTGTAAAATGGTTGCATAACATGAGCTCTCAAATGAGAGAACACGAAATCATACTGATGATTGTGGATTGTTGAAGAATATCATATTGGACACTTGGTGTTTGGATGTTCTGATTATGTTATATGTGGTTATCTAATAGGTGACCGAGATGGAAAGTTACCAAGTCCTAATTTATCCTCTGCTATAGTGAAGTATCAAGAGATACCTTTACCTTTCACGAAGAGCTCGTTTCTATGGGAGTACTTTGACTCTCTTCAAGTATTCCAGTGCCTGCCACAAAATCCACACTTTCAACCTCTGTTGGAATGCAGCGAGACGAGTCGGGAAGCATTAGCAATCACTCATATGTTGAGTTTTGTGAATTTGGTGGAAAAGGCGTCCAATTTGCGACTCGAGAATCCTACAAGTGATTTTGACAGCTGCTTGAAAGGTCTTTCTGATCTTGAAATGTTTGGTTTCGATGTTAAGCCGGTAGTTGATTGTGTTAAAGAGATGGTGTCGCTCAAAACAAGGCAAGAACTGCTCGACAATTCGTGGACTAACATTCATGAAAAGATTGCAGAATCCAATAGTCAAATAGTCAAATTTGAAGAAGAAATCAATGAAATTGACAAGATGATAAGCGAGCTAGAACAGCAACGAGCAGTGAAAGCGTCTTTAAAACTGAAAGAAGATTCACACGGTGATTTTCTACAGAACTGTGCCTTGATTATCAAAGATAACATGTTTGATTTGAAGCAAAATTTTGAGAACAAAGTTGCTGGCCTTAGTAGACTCTTATAATGATGTAGTGGAAAATATATTACTGGAGAAAGAGTATATAAAGGAGTAAATACATAGATCTGAGTCTGATATTTTCTGCAACCTGATTATTATAGGTTACTGTACTTTTGTGATGATACAAATTATTGTTTTGGTGAATATCATTTTCAGCGTTGATTATAGATTAATCAGTTTGTTGTTCACTTGTGGTATTGCTCTAGTGATTGAAATTAGCAGGCCTAAAATATCAATTACTTGAACACCAATCAATCAGCTCAGCGACCAATCACAAATCATATTACATATCAAAGGGTGTGATATTGAATTCAATGTTTTTTTTTTCTTTTTTATGATTAAGAGCATGTGTTAAGCATTAAAGTCAGTTTCTCTAAGAAGATTAGGTGTATGCTTTAATATTATTAAAAAAATATGATAAACTTAAAAAGCAGCATAGTAAAAAACAAACAACTTGAAAAAAAAAAATGAAGAGCCTCCACACTTCTATAGACTTTTTCTTATTAGGTGAGACAATGTATCTATTAATGATTCAAATGCTATTGTTAAACTAACTTAAAACTGATTTTTCAAAATTAAAAAAAAAAGTTATTTGCAGGAAAAGACTCAAAATGAAACTTTTGTAGATGACAACTTAGAAAAACTATTTCAAGCTGACCCGAAGTAACAGGGTTAGGACCAGCATCTTGGTTAATCACGACCGGATCTTTCAAGTTGTCGAGTTAATTATGATACAATTGCTATACACAACAAAATAGGAGAAACTAGGCTATTAAATAATCAAGTAAGAGATGTCATTTTGTACTAACAAGTAACAATGTACAAAACTTAGCAAACATCACACTCTTCCACTCTCTTTCAAACCATCACATTTAGCCCATTCTCCCACTCAAATTATGCATAATATCACCATATGACCCAATCATTCCCCCTTTGCTTCACTAGCCTCCAAAACCTCCTTCAAACCCATTTATTT
>CAOJBJ011669846.1:0-16359 GCA_948291685.1 Euphorbia celastroides | reverse complement strand
GACTTAGCTCTAGGATCCAGTGTGTGACATGAGAGTAGTAAATCCCAGAAAAGAAAAGGACTCAGTTGATCAGGGATAAATTCAATGGTATATCCTACTTCTGGGAAGTGTTTTCTCGGAGACAACTTGTAACGGCGTGATTCTTGCCCGCAAAAGGATCAGGGAAAAGGACTCAGCTAAATCAGGGTGATTTAGTGGTATATCCTACTTCCGGATAAGTACAGCCTTTCATGAATGTACTCAGTTGAACTTTGGGACAAGTTCAATGGTATATCCCAAGAGATGGGCACTGTATCCGGTAACATCCAAAGGCTGGTTCTTTTTCCCGTAAAGAAGAACATTGTAACGGCTTGTCTTCTACCCGTAAAGAAGATCACTAGTGGATTAAAGCCCAGCAGGAGTTCTCGGGACTGGAGTAGGCGAGGCCGAACCAGGATAAAATGTTTTTGCAATTAGATTTTTAAAAGTTCATATCAACTATATTGAATCCGGAATCTCACAGATTCCGGAATAGAAGAAAAACTACATTGCAATCTAATTCCGCGAGAAAAAGGGTCATTCGCCCCCCTCTGACCCATGATGTCTGTTCCCAATGGACTAACACATCTGATCTCCCCTTTTGAATACTCCTCATTGCTTACTTCTTTTGAGGGCTTTCTAAAGAATATTTTAAAATTCTTTTTCATGACCTTCTTCATTTGAGCAGTGAAAGCTTCCTCATCAAAAATTCCCTCATTAGTCTTGAGTTCAATAGATCTCTTTTCGGTTGTTTCTCTAGCTGGAACTTCATTTAGCTTTTGTTCAAAGGTTAGTAGAGAACTAATAAAATTATCATACAAATAATTACTTAGATCCTTAGACTCCTCACTTGATGTGAGCTTGGCATCGTATTTGCTTGGCATTACTCTGATTAGCTTCCTAATTTGTTCTTCATTAGAGTAATGTTTTCCAAGACATTTTAGCTTATTCACGATGATGGTGAATCTCGTGTTTATTTGATGCATAGTCTCATGTTTTTCAGCCTTGAATAACTCATATTCGGAAACAAGTAAGCTGATTTTGTTAGTCTTCACTTCCTTTGTTCCTTCATGAGCAGTCTCAAGTTTGTTCCTTCATGAATAGCTATAGAACATCCTGAAGTCTGATTATATTCATCTTCAACTAATGAGTCAGTTAAGATGGACATAGCTCTAGAATTCAAGGACAGTGTTGCCCAGTCGGTATCATCATATGCTTCTTCTTCCTTTGGAACCTTCTTTCCATCTACTTCTTTTGAATGAATCGTTGGCCCATTTTTCACTATTTTCCAAATCTTCATGTCACTTTACAAAAAGTAAGTCATTTTTGTTTTCCAAAAATTATAATTCTCTCCATTAAACATGAGTGCTCTATGAGTCATATGGAATCCATTTTGAAATCCCGATATACTAGCCATTTTGGATCACTCAAAAGACTTTACTCTTTTTGTATTGAGACTTGCTCTGATACCAAATGCTGGTCCCAAGATGGCTAGGAAGTACTAGAGGGGTGAATAGTACTTCTAAAAATTTCTCGTTTTTAAAAAGTTCTCAGGTAATTGGTGAAGTCACAGATGGACTCACTTAAAAACAAATTTCCTTAAGCTCTTATCGCTTTGGTGACAGAACTTTTTGGAAAACTGTTGGAAGTGAGAACCCAATCTCAAGTAAGTAAATTTGCAATAAAGTAGATAACAAATAAGCAAAGAGAGTAGGACGCAACGAGTTTATACTAGTTCGGTCGCAACCTACTCCAGTCCCCAAGTCAACCCGACTTGAGATTTTCAACTATATGTTTTCTTTCCGGGAAGAAAACAAGCCTTTACTAATACTTTTTCACAGGTGCAAGTATCAAACCCTTTCAGTTCTTTTGCGGGCGCAGAACTAACCCAATAGCTTTTGCAGGTGCAACTATAAAAACCGAATAGCTTTTACAGGCGCAACTATCAGAACCTTCTCAGCTGTTGTGTTTTGTAGGATGGATAACAAAACCTTACAATTCTTGCAGATGTGAGAGTTTGAATAACTCAACACTGAAGAAGCTTTTCTCTCTTGGAAGCACTTGAAGAATTGGAGAAGACTTGAACTCGAGAATGTATGTTTGCTTTGTAGTCTTCTAAGTTGAAACGTTCTTCTTTGTCTTCTATTTATAGTGTGCAAAAGTGTCCATTTGAATATGGACGTTGGAAAGGGTCCGTTGTAATATTCCCGTTGTAATATGACCGTTGGAATGGTGACGTTGTCACATCTTGGTGTAGTTGTCACCTTTGGTGCTGATGTCATCTCTTGGTGATGATGTCACTTTCTGGTTAGCTAGTCATCTCCTGGTGACCTTGTCATCTCTTTGTGCAGTTGTCACCTCTTGGTGAGCTAGTCATATAATGGTGTGGTTGTCACATCCATTCTTTGCACTTTCCATTTCATCATGTGTAGTTCCTTGCTTCATATTGGTTCCAACTAGATTTAGTGATATATTATCTTCTTACACACCGAGTCTTCAATTCTTCTTTTGTAGCTTCTTCAGTTGGTGCATATTTTGATATAATTAATACTTTTTGACATTGTATTAATTAATCAAAATATTAGCACATTACTTTGTCGCGTTTAGTTGTAATCATTGAAACTTGACTCAACACTGACCATAAAGTTCCATTTTCTGTTTAGAACCAGTCTGAAAGTTTTTTATACTGTTAGTCTCTCTTCTTATGTGTGTGACCCATAGGACCCTAGACACCAAGTCGCTAAAGGTTCATTCAATCGGTTTTTCCCAATATGAAAACACCGACTAATGTGGACATTATTCTAAGATAACAGTCCGTATCTTTAGACGATCATCGGAACCCTCTAGCAAGGATTCATGATCCTCCAATGCCCAGGATTTTAGTTTTTACAACTAAGTCCTGTACTACAGTAGACTACTATGCAATACACTCCTTCCATCAAACGATACCATCTGGTTTTAGGGTACGGATAAGTGTCAACCCTATGAATTGGAAATCTAGCCAGTACCTTTCTTCTTGTTACCAAAGTACATTGCTCTCTTCATGATGTCTTAACTAGAATCCCATTCTATTAAGACACACACTCTGGCCAGAGATTTATTGAGCTAATGTCACTTCAATAAGTGGCCAGGTATTTCTCCCTTTATATTCGGGAGTGATGGATCCTATCTTGACAACTTGGCTCATCAACGAACAGGTGTCACTATACCCGTAATTATCCTTATGACATCCTTCAAGGAGAACTATGAACGAGTAACCCAAAGTATAATAAAGACTGCACAAGATTATCAGCCTCTCAAGTGAAAGGATACTTGCACAACTACTGTAATGAGATGATCATTGACACAGGATATTAATCCGTATGACATCTCATAGTGGGTCTCTTGTATACATCCAATGAATATCCATGTGCTCACTTCAATATCCCCTCTTTAGTCTATTGAGAACAGCTACTAAAGAATTGCATCCACATTGGGGGAAGTAATGACCATATTGACACCATTCCCTACAGCCACATCCCACATCAAATGAATGAAAATGAAGGGGATTTAATCACCTATGATCCCAACAGGCTTAAGGAAGTACCTGAATCAGTTGACCTAGATGCCATCACAACAGCAAACCCCCTATAGTACGTTGCTGGAGAATTGGATATGCTAAGTGGTTCAAGGTCTTATAAACCATGTAAGCTAGAGGACAAGGACAATTTTTGTTCTTATCATGTCATAGTTGGACACTATACAAACAACTGCCATGCCCTTTTTGCCGCTTTTTAGAAGCTTGTAAGAGAAGGTTGCATCCATGAACCACCATCGAGGTTCAACCAGTTGGAAAGATCAATTGTCGAGTCATCTCAACTTCAGAAAGAAAATGGGGACGATGCTGATGTCACCAGGTAATCAATAGACCCAATTGACCTAGACGCTCATAGGGTGGGGCGGTGTCGAAAGAACCATACCAGTTTGCGTGGTCACGATCTCCAAACTAGAAAGAATGCACTATATGGAGCGGGAGCAGGAGAAGAGTACTCCCTTTTCTCAACCCCGTCTATTCTTACGCAGAGCAAGGGGGATCAAGATGAAGAGCTTCTAATTGACATGGATACAGAGCTACCCGTGTCTCCTCAGCCTAAGGGGGAAGTTAAGGACGAAGATGAGATGCCTAACTAGTCAAAAGAAACAAAGACTTGGGAAGATGAATTCGACAAAATAGAAGAGGAGGAATTTGTCTACTAGGGGAATTCTTCCCCAGATTCGTCAAAGTATGTGCTCGTTTGAGCTGAATCTTCTAACCAGAAAGAATGAAGACCCGTGGGCCATTCGACCTCCAAACTTCTGTCTCTCATGAGGCTCGAATGTCCCGTGGGCCATTCAACCTCCAAATTTTTTCTCTATTGAGGCTCGAATGTCTCGTGGGCCATTCGAACTCCAAAATTTTGTTTCTCTTGAGGCTTGATTGTCCTGTGGGATATTCGACCTCCAAATTCTGTCTTTCATGAGGCTCGAATGTCCCATGGGCCATTCAACCTCCAAATTCTATCCTTCGTATGGCTTGAATTTCTCATTAATCGTTCGACCTCTAAAAAATGTGTATTTGATTCGTCTCTTCGATCTCTCATCACGTCGCATCTAAGGCTCTGTTTGAGAAGAGGAAGATGATGAAGGACGCGTCACCACCAGTCATCATCAATATGTTTATTCTTGATTCTTTCTAATGAAGAAACAAACATATTTCGCAAGGGGCATACCCCCACCAAAAAGGTATTGAAAACAAATATTCTTGCATTTCAAATTTGCTATATTATTTTTTATTCCTTTACTAATCTTGTTTTCTTTCCTTTGCACATGACACAAACCCCATCCGCGAGTTCCCACTATATCACATCTCTGCAAGAGGAAGAACGCCAACGAGAAGAAGTGAAGGAAGTGTCATCTTCAACCGTCATCAACGTGTTTATTCTTGATCGAAGGGGCAAAAGAATTCTTTTTTCTAAGAATTTTTTATCAAGAAATAAACATGTCCTCATCGCCTCTCTCAGGTATGGTTTCTATCCCTCGGCTCTCTTCGCGAATTCACTCCAAACTCTTGGTTAGCACCGAATATGCGAGGGGCAGTCTATGAGCACGGGATTTTCGCATCCCCTCACGAAGCGATGATGAAAGTGTTTATACTTGTTACATTGATGCAGAATCCTTCAAATTTGGGTTTATGAAGCGACTTGAAATCTCCTATACAAAGTATAGGAATTAAAGAGAAATCCTATACCTTGTCCGAAGTAACCAAAAGAGGCCTGAAATTGTTTTATATAAATTCAGACCCTTAATTTGGAACCCAACTACCGATTAGGAGTTAGGCCCGATCCGTCAGGCCCGGTTTGGCCCATGGCCGACTTAACGGCTCCACGGCCTGACCAATAGGTCAGGCCCTAGAGCCATGGACTCCTCCGCCAAATGGGCCTTAAGGCCGACCCCTTTTGGCCCTACGGCCGAACCCGACAAGCCCACGACCTGACCAATGGGTCAGGCCATAGTGGCACCTTCGTACCCATTCCGGGAGGCCCATGGCCGAACTTGGCAAGCCCACGGCCTGACCGAGAGACTGGCCATGCAGCCAATGGGTCATGGCCGAACCCTTTGGTGCTCCGGCCGAACCATTAGTTTAGGCTGTGACGCCAAATGGTCCCAATTTCTGAATTACTTGGATTTTTTTAATTTTGAACCCGAAAATTGAATTTTCGAAATCTATAAATAGCCCCTCATTTTCTAAAATAGGAGTTAGCATTTTTTAAGAGAAAAATTACTTGGAAACAACGGAAACTTGGTTTCAAGGAGATTTTGGGGGACTCTTTAGTGATTCAAGCAAGGATTGGGGTCATTTCTCCACACTTCAAGCCTCTTAATCAACCCGAGCTATGGATCACGCTTCAAGGGTAATTTCTGAGCTTCAAAGAGAGCTCTCACTTGTTTATTTCGGTTAAAAATTGACTAAAAAACTCAAACAAAATTCCCTCACAGCCATGGCCTGACCTTAGGGTTTGGCCGTAGCACCTTATGGTTCGGCCATGACACCTCCCCGTGGCCTGACCACTCAAAAAACTTGATTTTCTCTTATTTCTTCGTGTTTTCGGTTTCTTCTCACTGTATATTTGTTAAAATGCATGCTTAGATTCGTTCTTTAGGTTGTTTAGACTATGTTTCACCTTGTTTTGCCATGAAACTTGATCTAAAGTTCTAAATTCAGGTGGAATTCGAGTTGAGGGAAAATTCCCTTACAACCAAACCCAACTGGGCTACGGCCGAACCCTAGGGTCAGGCCGTAGCCTTGTTAGGTTCGGCCAAGTAGCTTCCTCCCCCAACTCTTGGTCGAGATTCTGACCGAACCCATAGGGGCTCCGACCTGACCTTTGGTTCAGGCCGTAGCCCCCTTAGGTTCGGCCATAAGCTTGGTTTCAGGATTTTTGTGCCAAGTTAAAGTTTCTCAATGTTCGGGCCTAGTTTCAGTGTTTGGAGATAAAATAGGACTCCCACAAAGGGCTCAAGTCCCGGATAACCGACCTAACTTCGAGAAATTATCCTAATTTCGTTAGAAACTGGCTTATAAATGTTTGTTCGAACTTAAAATGTTTGAATCGAGTTTAAAACGCGATTTATATATTGTTTTGTTGAACTAACCTTTATTTTGCAGGTTTTAGATGTATGTTAGGATTTAATTTTCGCATTTATAATGGTTGTATAGGATTTTGATATTTACTCCCCCGGGTTGTATTATTTTATCCCATGGCTAGGAAGCCCTTTATTTTTTGTTATATGCTTTATCGCTTTTTCTTGCATATTTGTTTGATTTTAATCGAAACCGGACTAAATTACACAACTTGGACTCGATAATTAAAATGAATTAGGGTAACAAACCACGCTCACCAAAGTAACCAATTTTATCGATCGAAAATCAATTAAGAAGTAAAAACTCAACGACAAACTCAGAATCTCTAAACCGATTTTATTTCGAAGGTTAAATAAAATTGGTAAATTTTTCTCGGGTGGCGACTCCAAAATTTTCAAAATCTCACTGAAAGCGTTTTCTCACGTTTACACGGGCCAACATTAAAATTGAAAACGTAAAACCGATTTTTCCGAAACCTTCAACTACATAAAACGGCCGAGAAAAGTCTCATCTACAATGACCCTTGCACCGGCACTAAGCTTCCTGTACCACTTGTGCGGCTCCTGGATATTCCCCGAGTTATTGCGCACAACCTGGTAAATTCAATTTATATATACAATGCATTTTTACAAAATTGATTTCAACAGAAAAATGAATTTTTAAAGCTATTCTATAGAATTCTACATTTTTTTCTAAAAGTTATACGCATTTTATACCTAAAATTGATTGGGATTTTTGAATAAGTTTTTCACTAAAAAACTTGGAATTTTCAAGTCTATTGATTGTTTAAATAATTGTTCAAGTATTGTTTCCTAAACAATTGCTCAAACGTTATTTTCCTAAAATTTGCATTTCTAAAGCTATTTTCCTAGAAAGGCTACTTTCCTCAAGATGGACCTAAGGATCTAATCTAAGTTTTTCTAATGTTTCTAAATGCCAAAATTTTCCTAAAAAATGTGTTGAATTGAAATAAAATTGTTGAGAAAAATTAGACTTACCGGTTGGCGAGAAAGGTGCCCTTCTCGGTTAAGGGCCTCGAGAATATACTCTCCTAGAGCAATGTTATAATACGTCCGGCCCAGAGGCATGCCATAACGAGCAGCGACAAACTTAACAGGAATTGCAATCATCTCCCCGTCAGCAAGAACTTGGACGAGCTCATAGTCAGAGGGCAGACTTTCGACTCGAAAATTGGAGAGTTTTAGCCACATAGAAGTGACTAAAAATTGGAACAAAAATCCGGAGGAAAATGTCATTGGAATTCAAAATTGGAGCAAGAGGATGCAAGAAAATAATGGGAGAAAAGAAGAATGTGAATTGGTGGATAGAAAAGGAGGCTCTCGGCCAAATATATAGAGGTTGCAATCTAGCCGATCGGCAAGATTGCACCCAAAGTTATCGTTGTATTAACGGTCATTTTTTCAGCCAATCAAGTAAAAGTGTGATCTAGCCGATCGGCTAGATTGCACAATGCAGTAAATTTCATTGATTGCCATTTTTATTGCGAAAATTAATGTCCTGGACATCCCTGATGCTTGAATTTTCATTCATGCATAAAAAAATGTTTTTCAAAGATGGGTGGACCAAAGTTTTCAAAAATTGAATTTTTTTCAAATTTTACTGATGCATAGCCTAGTCGGCACGCTTTTTGAGTTCGAATCGCAAGTTGATCAATTCATAGCCCCACTGGAAAATTATCAAAAACCCCAGTATGAATCCATGGCGAACCAACTCTATGGAATGTCACGACTGAATTTCCCTAGCGGATCGGATCACTGAATGTTTCCCAAGAAAACAAATGTTTTATCCCCAGTAGATACTGAAATGTATTTCCCCAGCGGAAAAATTGTTGAAATTGCACGGATCCATAGCGGACCGACAAATGCACAATCGGATTTCGACGATTTATCTGCTTCAGAAATTTGTCTTTTCAAAAAATTGTTTTTGTGCCACAGTTAAACCGTACTCACTAGTCACGCATCATAACATTAATTGTCTTCCAAAAAACGTTCTGCGCGCAAGGGGCAAACTATGAGCATGGTCCACTTAGCCCGATGATGAAATATTTAACTTGTTTCCAGGTATGGATGAAATTTTGACGGAGCCGGCAAAAGACTGATTGTGCATCCGAGAACTCTGGAGCTTGACTTCCAAAATATTTGGAGCTCTGACTCCGTAATGTCCAAGATCCCGGATTCCTAATGATCCCTGGATCCCTAACTCCGTAATGTCCGAAATCCCTGGAGCCTTGACTCCGAAATGTCCAAAAACTCTGGAATTCCCAAAAATTCAAGAAATGCCCTGTAGTTCCCAAAAATTCCAGAAATGTCCGGAACTTAGATTCCACCCAAATGTTTCAAAGCCTTGATTCCGAAAAACTGGAAATCTCCTAAAACCCTAATCCCAGAAAACCCGAAAGACTGTACAAAATTCTCCCAAAAGAGTTTTTACAGAAAAGTCAAAAGTCTTGTATATTTGACGGCCAGTTGACCCTCTGGATGACTGCCACATGTCAACTTCTAGAAGGTGCAATCTGACTGATTGGCTAGTTCACACCTAGTCTACATATAGGTGTGAACTAGCCGATCGGCTAGATTCAGTCTAGGGTGTATCTAGCCAATCGGCTAGATTATAACCCTGAGATGCTTATAAAAGATCTCTCCTTCCAACATTCCAAAGCACCTCTCAAGTTCGGAAAATACCTCGAAACTTGATGAAATCGTTTCTAAGCCTTTCTAAGCCTTTTTAAGCCATTCCAAAGCCATTCTAAGCATTTCCAATTAAGTCTTTCCCCCGAAAAACCAATCCCGAAGCTGTCGAAAGACCTTAATACCTGGGCATCGACTAACTTCACTCCAAGCCCCGCATCTCGAGCAAACCACTGTTAGGATTGTCAAGGATCCATTCTAGGATCTTCCCTAAACTAGATCCTCCCGAAACTCTACCGAAATTCTCAGAGATTTCACATCCTATACCCTTCTATAGCCTCCTAGAGCTTGTGATTGTCCATCAAATCTCCAATCCTAGTCAGAACTCTGTCGAAGTAAAGATCTAATCTTACTCGAATATCACCAAAATTCAACTCAAAGTGCTGCCGAAGTTCTCCCAATCAGCACAATCAATCCCAAACCGGCCCATCGGAAAAACCCAACCACAAGGAAAGGTGAAATGAGGGTTCTTGGCTGTTATGCCCAATTTTATTGCATTGATTGATTGTATCATAAAGCATATGTTCGTGATTCTGGAATTCTTTATCGTGAACAAGCTTAAGGATACTCTGTAAGTATGTCCGAACCATATACTGTTTAAATTACGCAAGGTATATAAAATAAGCATGTGATAAAACATACCCTAGGTACACACATTAACATGAGTTATTTTATAGTATATCATTGCTAATGTTGGATCGATGTCATCAGTAAACTTTTTACCCCGAACCCATTTCTCTGTTAATTTCCTGGTTGTGAGCTGAACCAGGTGGCGACTCCAAACTGTTTTATGAAAATAATTTGCTATTAAGCAATAGTTTTCAATTGTTTCCTTAAACCAAATGTTTTGGCAGATCATAGCCAGTCCAATGTCCTTTTTTAATGCGAGACACGAGGTATTCAGACCCCAATGTCTAGGCCATAGGCTCGATTCTGACGCAAGATCTCACTCTCGTTGTGAGTATGTGTCGTGATAGGTGACCCCTGTCCGCCCTCCAGTTCCGTGGTAGTAATCCTTTTCGAACCCACTCACAAACTGGAAACTCTCAATGCTGGCTGGGGAAGAGAAGGTTCGCCCGCTCACAACTATATCTTTTCTCTTTGTGATCTCCCTGATCAACTGGAATTTTCTGAGTACATGCTTGTTTCTCTTATGAGACCATGGTTCCTTTGCTTGCGTAATGATTCCATTATTATCACAATACAATGTAATTAGATTAACAATGCTGGGAACCACACCAAGATCTTGGATAATTTTCTTTATCCATACAACTTCTTTAGCTTCTAAACAAGCCACTAAGTATTCAGATTTCGTGGTTGAATCAGTAGTAGTCTCTTACTTGGAACTCTTCCAACTTACTGCCCCTCCATTTAACATGAATAAATATCCAGATTGTGACTTTAAGTCATCTATATCAGATTGAACACTCACATCAATGAACCCTTCTACTTTGAGTTCACCATCTCCATATACCAAGAACACATCCTTAGTTCTTCTCAAGTATTTAAGGATCGTCTTAACAGCCATCCAATGTTTCTCACCTGGGTTTGATTAATATCTACTAGTGATGCTCAGAGCATATAAAACATATGGCCTAGTGAATAACATAGCATACATGATGGATCTCGTGACGGGTGCATACGGTATTTCCTTCATGTGCAGTCTCTCTTCTTCCGTTTTCGGACAATCAGATTTAGAAAGATTAATTCCATGAGACATTGGGATAAATCCTTTCTTTGATAGCTCAAGGTTTAACCTAGTCAAAACCTTGTCTATGTATGCACTTTGAGAAAGACCTAACAACCTCTTTGATCTATCTCTATAGATCTTTATACCAAGTATATAGGCTTCTTATTCGTGATCTTTCATGGACAACTTCTTTGACAACCAAATTTTTTACTACTTGAAGAAGAGATGTTGTTTCCTATTAATAATATGCCATCAACATATAACACTAGAAACACGACTGCACTCCCACTAACCTTCTTGTAAAAACAAGGCTCTTCTAGATTCACTGAAAAATCAAGCTCCTTGATAGTTTTATCGAATTGGATATTCCAACTTCTAAATGCTTGCTTGAGTCCATAAATGGACCTTTGCAACTTGCATACCTTGCCATCATTTGATGTGAAACCTTCAGGCTAAGTCATGTAGACCTCTCGATCTAAGTATCCATTAAGGAATGCGGTTTTCACATCCATTTTCCCAACCTCATAATCATAATGAGAAGCAATGGCTAGAAGTATCCTTATGGATTTCAGCATGGCTACTGCAGAAAAGGTTTCATCTTAGTCAATACTTTCTTTTTTACTATAACCTTTTGCAACTAATCATGCTTTATAGGAAACCACGTTACCATCCATGTCAGTTTTCTTCTTAAAAACCCATTTGCATCCAATACGTCTAACCTCTTCGGGTGCATCAACCAAATCCCAGACTTGGTTTTCATACATGGAATCCATTTCTGATTGCATGGCCTTTAACCATTTAACAGAGTCTGAGAAACTCATTACTTCCTTATAAGTCTTTGGCTCATCATCCTCCATTACAAAAATATGTTTATTGTTCTTGACGACTAAACCATATCTTTCTAGAGCGATACGTGCTCTAGTTGACCTACGCAATGTCTGTGTCTTAGAAGGTTCTTCTGTCACCACATTTTCGTGTGTGTCAGAAGGTGGGTCAATCAGTTGATTATTTGTCTGTTCCTCTTGAACTTCCCCAAGTTCAATATTGGTCCCACTCACCTCTTTGAGTAAGTATTCCTTCTCCAAGAAGTGAGCGTTCCTAGAAACAAATACCTTTTGTTCCTCAAGATTGCAGAAATAATATCCAATTGTCTCTTTTGGATATCCTACAAAAAGACACTTGTCATACTTAGCTTCAAGCTTATTTGATTCTGTTCTCTTTACATCAGCAGAACATGCTCTCATGTGAGAGAAGAAAGGCCATTTTCCACACCATCTTTCATAAGGTGTAGTATCAACTGATTTTGAAGGAACTCTATTTAGAATGTAAATAGCAGTTTCTAGTGTGTATCCCCAAAAGGATTTATTAATTTAGCTCGACTCATCATGGACCTGACCATATCTAATAGTGTCCTATTCCTTCGTTCTGACACTCCATTGTGTTGGGGTGTGTACGGAGGAGTTCATTGAGATAATATCCCATTATCCCTCAGATAATACTGAAACTCTTGACTCACATATTCTCCACCTCGATCTGATCAAAGTACTTTAATACCTTTGTTAAGTTGTTTCTCTTCTTCATTCTTGAACTCTTTGACCTTTTCAAAGGATTTAGATTTGTGCCTCATCAGGTACAAATACCCATATCGTGAATAATCATCGATGAAGGTAATGAAGTAGCTAAAACCACCACATGCTTGAACACTCATTGGTCCACATACATTTGTATGTATCAGATCCAATGTATCTGTGTTGCGTTCACCTTTTCCTTTAAAAGGTAAATTGGTCATCTTGCCTATCAAGCATGACTTGCAGGATCCATAAGACTCCAAGTCTATTTGGCCCAAAGTTCCACTTTTGTGTAACTTAGTTAAGAGAGTCTCGTTTATATGGCCCAAGCAACAATGCCATAGATATGATGATTTTAAATTTTCTGTCTTTTGTCTCTTAGTATTTATATTGAGAACATTGTCATGTAAGTTAAGAACATAAATGCCATTAACCACACAACCTTTTGTATAACGAACATTATCCCGAAAGATTTGAAAACCATTTTTATTTATTCGAACATCAAAACCATTTGCGAAACATAATACAAATATAATATTCTTACATACAGAAGGTACATAATAGCAGTCATTCAAACTTATTACATAACCACTAGGCAAAGACAAATCATAAAATCATATGGCTAATACAGCAACTCATGCCCCATTTCCCACTCGTAGGTCCATTTGCCCTTTTTCTAGCTTTTTACTATTCCTTAGTCCCTGTACAAAAGTACAGATATGAGAACCACAACCAGTATCCAATACCCAAGTGTTTTGATTTAGAATAGTAGAAAAATTCTCAATATAAGCATACCTGAAGTCGATGTATCATCAAACTTCTTTATTTGCTTAGAGATGGGAGCCTTATAATCCTTTTTCCTGTGGCCAATTTTGCCACAATTGAAGCATGTGCTATCAGTAGCACTCTTCTTCTTCTTCTTCTTGTCCTTCACAGACCTTTTCTTGTCACCTAACTTTCCTTTCTTCTTTTGAGCCTTGCTTTTAGAAGATTGGGAATTTTCTACCAGCATGATAGTTTTGTTGGTCCCAATAACTTGAGGGTCCAATGTCTTCAACATGTTTATTAGGTCCGGGATTGAACTATCAATCCGGTTCATATAGTAGTTTGTCACCAAGTTTGAGCAACTACTATTCAAGGACAACAGGATGAGATCAATACTCAACTCATGGTCCATTATGAACCCCAATTGACCTAAGCTCTAAAATACGAGTTCATTTTCAAAACATGTTGTACTACTGAAGTGCCTTCCTGCATCTTAGTGCTGAAGAAAAGTCTAGATGCCTTTAACCTCTCAAGTCTTTCTTGATCAGCAAAAAGCTCCTTAAGATGGAAAATTATGGTTCTGACATCCATATTTTCATGTTGTCTTTGAAGCTCAGGTGACATAGTTTCCAGCATGTAACATGCTGCAAGTTTAGCATCCCTTTTATACTTCTTCCATGCTTCCTGCTCATCGGCAGAAGCTATAGCATCAGGTTGTTCAGGAACTAGCTCATCTATTGTATATTCCAGATTTTCACCCATGAGGACAATCCTCACAATCCTGAACCATTCTGAGAAGTTGGGCCCAGTCAATTTACAGTTGTCATGAATTGAATGAAGGTTGATGTTGGAAGTCATTTTTCAACCTAATATATAGAACAAGTCGTTGTTAGATTTGTATAAGGTATATGTGCTTAATTTAAGGACTATATATTTAAGCACATTCCCCCACTATTTTATTTCGAACCTAATAGCCCTCACTCATTAGATCCGGGAGAATTGGAGTGACCATTTTCTCTTAGTGGGTTAGTATCCATGTTTCAACTATAATAATCCCCAATTTTATAGAACAAAAACTTATTCTAGTCAATCATGGTAGGAATCCCATTCCATTTGCATCTTGTGCAATTGCTAAATCATTCAGATTTTCATCCCATGAAACGTGTTTACCCGTTTCTACATCTCCCCAAATATGTCTCTAGACTCGGCATCGGTCCCAATTTTATGGTGACCAATCCAGTCTTAGTTAAGGCTAACCCGAAACTCGATATCTATGACCAATCGACATTGCAGTAGGTGCACGCTTTGCATGAACAAAACACCATACAACAAAGTGGATCATATCATAGATTCAAGTATTGGAAGACTAATACTGCCTTAATATTAATTAAGAGGGTTTTTTTCTTATCTTGGTATTATTTCATGGTCTCACCTAAAGCTTTTAACTAAACAACTTATTCCTTGTGTTATAAAACCATATGCGGAATCTAATTCGCATACTAGAAATCAAGTAGTCCATAGTGAATCATTAGCACATAGAGTCAAGTTGTTGATGCATATTACCATGTAAAAGAGGTGCCCCGTGAGAGCTAGACACCAAGTCCAATCCTTTCCTGAACATACACGGGCCCCATACACTAAATCTCATTGGCCAATATTCATAATGGTCTATATGATTTCGTTCTTTCTTGTTTCAAACAAAAAGCATTTATAATCTCTTGAACATTGTAAAACCCCTAGCATGCTGCGATGATTGAATTATATACTGCACTAGGGAGGCTCTGATACCACTGTAAGGAAAAATAGGATCTAAAACATGCCTAGCATGCGCAGGGAAATTTTAAAATTTTTCCTAATTTCTAGGTTACCTAAGCAATATATAATCAAAACCTAGGCCTGGCTAGGTCAATCCCTGCTTAGAGCCCTAGGCATATAAGCACTACCTTAGTTCTAAACTAAGCAAAAATTGAAACATGGAAAGGAATAAGAAAGGAAACTAGAACATACTCGAAATGATGATCTCCTTCAATCTATATCCCTCTCTCCGGCTAGTATTGTCACAAACACTAGCTATCCAAGGGCAGGATAGCCTCTACGTGTATCCACATGAGGACTTCTAATAGAAACCTACTAAAAGGTGAAACTCTCCGTGTTCGGGGTAAGTGCTAGCCAACCCCGAACTTAGAACCGAAAACTTTAACTGGAGTGATCGACCCTCTTAAGGATCAATCAATATCTAAAACTCGGAAGTCGGTTTTAATTTCCAAACTAACTTATACCAGAGCTCTAGATGAGTTAAGAGATGTGTGAAATGAGGTGAGGGTGGATTGGTATTTATAGAGGTTGTTTGGGAGGTAAATAGCCGATAGGCTATTTTCCTAATAGGCTGAAAACAATCAATCGGTTGTTTTAGCCTATGGTGTGAAATAGTTGACCGGCTAATTCACCCATTTGCCTTCGGGATAGTGACAAAATAGCCATGTGGGCTATTTTTGTTCTCGGGATGAGGTGGGGCCACTATGGGAAAGTGGTCGACTAGCCAATTGCTTATTTTGGCATCCACCATCATCCTTCCAACTCTCGTTGGCCTCCTGAATTAAAACAGATCCAATTACACCTTTTTTCTGCCTTAGTTTGGACTTCAGACTAAGCTGTTTAATTTCCAATCATTCTCAAACCCTAACCATAAAGTTCCATTTTTGGTTTAGACCTAGTTTAAGATTTCTTTACATTGTTAGTCTCTCCTCTTATGTGTGTGACCCATTGTGAGCATCACCCACCGGTTTTGTACCAAGTTAGACCTCTAGTGAAGCCTCGTGTTATGGAGTCGCCACTTAATTAAATTTTTACAGGTCAATTAAGAAAACCCTAAAAAGTAAACCAGAGATGGGTTCGGGGAACATGTCATGATTTGTGTGTTGGACTATATGAAATGCAGGTGAAAAGATG
>CAOJBJ011668138.1:0-10003 GCA_948291685.1 Euphorbia celastroides | reverse complement strand
TTGAGTTAATTTATACACGACGTCAAAGACATGGAAAGTGAGCAAAATTATTTATTAAGCACCAAATCTTATTGACATGACACTAAAAACGTGAATATAACAATAATATGTTTATAGTCATATAGATATATCGGATTGAACAAGCGGCAATGACATATGAATATATGATACTATTCCCACGTGTCAGAAATTATACTTTGAGACAAAATCCAGGCACCAAAGAGAGTCGTTCCAAGCCGTCTCCGGTGGCGGCCTTCGCCCGCCTCCTCTCTGACCTTCTCCTCCGCCCCCAACGACCTCCGCCTCCTACTCTTCGGCCTCTTCATACTCCGCCCCTAACGACGTCCGCCTCCTCCTCTTCGGCCTCTCCATGTTCCGCCCCCAACGATCTCTGCCGCCTTTCTCCGATGATCGATGCTCCGCCCCCTCCTCTCCTTCGCCTCACCACCTCGCCACCTCCTCCGTAGTTTTTTCTTTTCGTTTCAAATAAATTACGTCGACTATTGTTTTTTATGCTCTATACAGGACTAATTTACTCAATCATGAATACTTTACAACTATTCTACAATTGGGTTGGACTTCATCCGAATTTAGACAATATACTTTGAGATCTTTCACTTTAAGTACCCCGGATCATACTCTATCTGAAAGAGGAAGAGTTTTCAGATCTGTAATATTGTATGGTGTTATGGAGTAAGTATTTCAGGATTGTTGATAATCGGGATTGGTAGTTGAGTGTTAGGAACTATAGGTTGTAACGCTTTGTCCATCTTGACTTAGGCCATGTTGTCTTGTTGTTATAGCATGTGTCTGTTAGTATTGTTATATTTGTCCGGTGTTTATCTCCGGTGTTTTTTTAGATTGTGAATCTTACTGCAAAAATTGTTAGCTAGCTAGTGTAGCAAGATTCTTCGACACGTAGGGGGATTCATGTGTCCACCTTTTATTAAAGTTGTAATCGTCTCTAATTTTGATTTATGGACTTTATCATTCAGTAAAAAAAAAATGAATATGATCTTCACAAAATCAACTGATGGTATCCATTTCTTGCTAAATAAAGGCAGCCAAATTGGTGCAGATTGAAGAATATGAAATCGACAGGTCTTAGAATTCAACCGTACTCATATGGAAAGATATTGAAGTTGGTTTTGATTGATTTTAAATTAATTAGAATTAATATCTAAGATTCCGTATTTCATTTGCTCTTGAAATTATCTATATAGGTAGTTTTTATTTATTTAGAGAATTTACTTACTTTAGGAATATTAGTTTATTTAGGATTTTAATTTTACCTATAAAAGGTTTTGATGTAATCATATGAGATTAGTTGTTGATTGAATGAAAGTTTTGGCTTCTACCATTATCTCTCTTCATGGTTTAAATGATTAATTTTATTGGGGATTTATCAATCTTGGGTCGTTTTTTTATTGCTTCACGCTGCATCACAAATCCATCCCTTTTCGAGCTCCAAGTTACCTGAAATTCTCAACTACACTTCTATAACTCCATTGTCAACAGAAGCTCAAGCCATAAAACAGACATTGAAAGAATTCGAGGATCCAGACATCGAACGAGAAGACAAGTATTGCCCGACTTCATTGGAATCCCCAGTTGATCATGTTGTTTCGGGGCTTGGAGAAAGGGTTAAGACGATGTACTATTGTCATCACATTTCTTGCTTGAATCTTTGATTATAATGTATGAATACAAATCACGCAAAAAATTTATTTTCTTCCAGCGCTATTATTCGTTCTTAAAAATATTGTATACTCAATGCTAAAGTAAAAACTATATAGATATTGATTGAGAAAGTACAGTTGGTGTAACAATCTGTAGCTTCTACTTCAATATTAATTTTTTGCTCTTCTTAAATATATTTTTTGTTGGAACACTTATTATTAAATATATTTTAACTCCAACATTCAAAACAACATTATCACATCACATTCTAGTCGAAAAATAAAATATGTGCAAATTAATAAATGGAATGCGATTTCTGCATATTAATAAATGTACCATGTAAAGTCGCTACCAATTACTACTTGTAGTTTTGTGATAATATTGTACCATATATTCTATTTTTTAAAATATTATTAATTTTACATTAAACTCGTATTTATTTTTAGATTTAGCACACTTAACTATTTATTTATGTTTTTACTCTATTTTTTTCCTTTTCTGCACCCTCCTTTCCTATCTCCATATGTTACTATTAGTCTTCACTATCTTCATTAATTTCAATTTTCGAAACTTAAAATCGCTATATCTCTCAAACTGTTGATTTTTTGGACTCGTTTTTTTAGAATTTTTTGTTCTTTTTATTTTTATCTTTAAAATAAGATTCATGATGGCATACTTTTGATAAAAAAAAATCGGAAAAAAATCGAATTATAGATTTTTTCTATAATAATCTATAAAGTTATAGATTTTTGATGATGATGGGAACGGATGAAGATGATGATGATGTCTTAACTATGTTAACCATGAAGAATTTTGCTAATATATGGCATCGGTGGTGTCGGGAAATTGGAGCGAAAACACGGGCCGGGGACGTCAAATTGGAAGGAGATGTTTAAATTGCATCTTTGAGCTTGCTACGAAGGGGATGGATCATGTCTTTGATGACTTTTTTTTTTGTTGCAGTTTAGATGTAATAGTACTGTGTTTTAAGTTTTATATATTTTTGTGGTAATTGTATTTCTTGGACAAGTTTTCTTTTGGACATCTTTTGCTAAAAGAAAATGGTGAGAATATAGTAGGTTAAACATCAACTTCAACTATGAGAAATAGAAATTATTGGAAATTTCTCCCATTTGTGTTCTTTCCTTTCTTTTGGTTTTGATATTACTGTGAGAAACAGAAGTTATTGGAAATTTCTCCCATTTGTGTTTTTTTTTTCTTTTGATTTTGATATTGCAAGGATTTTGCAGACCCCGTAATTAATGACAAATGAAAAAGAGGTTGTGGTAGTTGATCTATTCATCCACCATCATCAATTTTTGTTTGCTTGAGTAAAGGAATTGTTAGGCATTTTCTCTTCGACTTTCAAAACTTGAACTGAACTGAATTTAATTTAATTGAACTTAACTAAACTGAACTGAACTTAATTTGTTTACATTACTTTTTCAATTAAAATTAATGGACGTGACTTGAACTGAACTTAACTTAACTGAACTAAACTGAACCAAATTGAATGTGAAGAAAACATGTGTCACAATTGTATTAAGCTTTTCAGAGATCCTTAAGGTACGTCGTTTAATTACTTAAATTCTGCCAAGATTCTTGAGTGATTCTAGTTGTTTAATTACTTAAGTTTAATCTTCTCATTTTCTTTGTTTATGAGAATTGATCTTAGTTGCTTCTAGCATTTTTTGATGCAATTTTATGTTTCAGATAGGTTGTATTTCTTTCCCATTCTCATGATGATTTTTAAATTTCGTTAAAACTCATTGGTACAGAATCATCACATTCTGAAAGATGGAGGAGGAGGAAGAGGATGACGTATTTACTTTGTTAGCTCACAAAGCATTTTTTCTAGATACATGGCTTGGGTGGTATAGGGAAACCTTGTAAGTTTTCATGTTCTACTAATTCAAATACCTATAGAAGTCTTATTTTAAAAGGGTTACTAATTATAATATTTCCATTTTACATTAGTAATGTATTGATGAAGCTTAATATTTGATAATCAAATGCAAGAATCAAAAGCAAGTTTCAATAGATCTTAAAAAATTGGGCACTGACTCGAAGTCAAATCTTTTGCCAAGAACCGGATGCTTAACACAACTACTGTATTCTTCTTATGTGGCAATCTTCGTCCTTACGATATGATGAATACAAAGGAAGCCGAATTCATCCCCTTTTCGTGCTTCAAGCTACCCGAAATTATCAACTACACTTCATTCGAATCACTAGTTGATCATGTTGTAACAAGGCTTGGAAAAAGGGTTAAGAAATTGTACTGTTGTCGCTTGTTTGAATGTTTGATTATAATGTATGGATACAAAATTGCTACAAGAAGTTTCCAATAATAAATTTAGACACTTTAGCAAGTTTATTTCAACAATAGTAGGTACGAACTTTTTCTTGTATTTCTAATATAGCATTCAAATATTGATACAAAAGTTGAACAAATTCAACACTGTAAAGTTTGGCGTAAAAAAAAGGCTGTGAGTGTAATGATAGAAATAATTTCCACTTTAATCCAATAGTACTGACAATCCTGAATTAGCCTTTAATTATTGTATTTTAGGCTTAGCTTCAATATTATCACAAAACTACAAATAGTAATTGGTATCGCCTTTCACTTGGTCAATTTATTAATTTGCAGAAATCACGTTCCATTAATTAATTTGCACATATTCTATTTTTCAATCAACTTATATATTATGCCACTAAAAGTCTTTCCTGCTATCATATCATTCATATTTATATGAAACAATGATGGTTATAGATTTTAGACTTGAAAGAGTTGTGAGCAATTCTATATTACTGATTTTTTGAGAAAAAAATAATCGATTTAATCATGCTGATTTTGATCATATTAAAGTATGTTCCGTTATTGCTTTGTCTTTTTGAAAATATTCAAAACGTTTAATATTTGAAGCCATATTTATAGGGGAGTTTCCCCTTTCTCTCTGGTCTATTTCTCTAGGCTCAGAATCAAATATAAAGTTAAAACTTATTGCATTGTTACTTCTTAAAAAAAAATACTTATTACATCATTTTTTTTCAGTTTCTTTATGAGGTTTATAAGGGTTAAAACAGAAGCAACAATCAAAAGTGGTGTAGGGTTAGTCAAGGAAATGAGGGGACCATTTTATTGAATAATTTGATTATATAATTAATTCTAAGGAAAAACACTAATAAAATGTAAGAACTTAATAAATTCAACAAGTCATTTCTGTATAATATAATTTACAGCATGGACTTTGTAATTTTTTTTGTCTCTATACAAATACATGCTGATAATATGTATAGAATAAAATATTTTGGCCCCTTTATTCTTGAGCCTTGGAGATCGGACTTCTGGCCTACCTTCACGGCCGGTTCTGCTATAATATCTAACAAACATTAACATCAGAAAAAAAAAATTAAATATTATTTCAATTCAATAATTATAATTCTATCAATATCAAATGTTCTACTAAATTAATATAGGATAACTCAAACATAATGTAATTATCAAATTTCCAATTTGTGGTCTGAATATTAGCTCAAACATGGAATCATTATCAAATTTGTCATTAATTATAAAGCTTCACTACGAAGCTTTTACCAAAAGTATAAAATTGGCATTCAAATTAATATCACAGGTTAATTACGAAGCTTCCTATTGATCAATTATAGCTTCTTATTTAACCAAATTAAAGTAAATTAATAGCTGATAGGAAATTTCGAGGAAATCATGTGAATATATTTAGTTGCTTTCCACCCATCAAAAAGCAATTTCATTTTGCTATAAGTCCACTCAAGAACAAAAGCAAAAGCAAAAGCAAAAGCAAAAAGCAAGTTAATCTGATCTCTCAATCTCTGTGAATTTTCCCGGCTCTCAATCAATCATCATCTTCTTCGAGTCACAAATTATCTATCAGGTTATACTTTTTTCATGTTTTTCTTCTGAGATAGTGTTGTTGTGTGTCGAGGCTTCGATTTTGCTATATAGATTTCAATGCGCAATTGCTCGGTGTTTTTCAGTTTAGCCACAACTTGTTTTATTCCTTTCTTCTTCGTCACTACACACCTAACCCGAAATCAGCTCGATTTTTCGCTTTAGATCTCATTTTGCTTTCGCCTTTTCTAGTTCAAGAGGACGGGGGAGGATGAAGATGACGATGATGTGTTTACTATGTTAGCCACGAAGAATTTCGGCTTATATATGGCATTGGCGGTGTCGGGAAACTAATATAGTAAGTTTTCATTTTCCAATTTTCCATTTTGACTCGTTAGTTTTCTCTTCAAAACTTGGTTGGTTTCAACTTTCAATTTTGTAACAAAACTGAACACTTTTTTCCAAAACAAGTTTGCGTTTAGGTGTGTCAAATTACTAGTTTTTTGAATTGTTTAATTAAAAGTTGACACAATTTGACAAAATTTGTGGATGGTCCACTACTCCACTTGCAGCTTTTGAAGGGCACATCCAATTTGCTCTAGAAATCATGAGATTGAAGCCTTCATTTGCTCGTAAGGAAAACTGTATTGGGTACACCCCTCTACGTATTTCTCTTCAGAAAAAGTATACCAAATTGGTGCTTTGGCTAATAGCTAAAGGCTAGGAGCTTGTTCGGGGGAAGGGAAGGGAAGACGTCACCCCTTTGCATCATGTAGTTTGGAGCGGAAATCGTGAGCTCTTGGAGAGATTCGGAAAGCAACAATGTGTTACAATTTGAAACTGATGTGTTACCCCTTTTTTTTCAAATTTGAGATAATAATATATTCGAGCTTGGTGAATTGTGGTTTCTGTTTAATAAAAAACTGTGTGAGGAAACTGATAAATGAATGGTCCCCTTCTTTAAGTTTGGTGTAGTAGCTCACTTTAGGCTTTCAAATTTGCACTTGATAGTTTCAATAAGAAGTTTAAACACATTAGTTCCCTATTGCTAGTCATGTGAATTGAAATTACTTTTGACTAGACGAATTCAGTGATTGAAAGAGAAATGTGGAGAAAGAGAAATGAGGTGAAAAATTCAATTTCTTTTCCATTATAAGAAATAATAAAGATTAAGTTTGAAGAAAAAAATTTGCAATTATATCCGCTCAATTGCCAAATAGACATGTCGGTATTTCTAGGGTATCAAAACCGTTGCACTTAATAATTTTTTTTTTAAGAAGTGTAATTTTTGAAGGTGTCAGAGTTCAATTTCTGGTCATTCATATCCAAACTATTGGATGGACCTGTTGACCGAAAGCCAATTGATCCATAGTCCACTTATAATTGAGTGAGCACATAATCAATTAAAATACGAGCACACAACAAATTCCCTTTTATAAATTGAGTGAGTTAAGAAGAAGGCCAGATCGAGTTAGGGTTAGGGTTCAACATTGTATGATTGTTTATAAATTCATGACTTGAATGTTTCGAATTCGGTTATTGCACAAAATTTGGGGAAATATAATATTGTTTTATCCATCTATTAACTCTTTTTTCCTCAAATGGGGTCTCGGCAAAAAAAGTTCAACTGTGGGTTGGAGGTTTCACGTTCTCCTCAAGATGGACGAACCTAGATCAGCTAGTCCGACAAACAGAACAAAAAACCCCAACCCTTTTATCAAAATAAAAACATATTGAATAATTAAGTGAACTGAAACAAACTTCGGCAACTTAGATTATCCATCTATTATCTCATTTTGTTTCTGATTATGTAAATCTGTATCCATCTTTCTTTTTTGCAGAAATTGTAGAGGATGGAGCTATTAATGGACAAACATTTTGAAAGCCAAAAAATGTATTTTGAGTATAAAAGAAACATAAATGGTGGGATAATTAATTAAAGGTTTCAGAGTAAGCTTTCCTAAAATTTATTCTTCTTCTTGCTTAACCTTTTGGGTGAATTTGATTTCGACTGTTTGTTCCAATTCAAAGATCATTTCTGCAATTTTCTTGTTTATCAACTTTGAATTGTAACTCTCATAAATTTATAAGATAGTTTACCAAACTCAACCTGTTTTAGTCCTTCGTCTTCACAATACACCAAACCTGAAATCAGCTCTATTTTCACTTTAGATCTCATTTGCCTTTTCTAGTTCGATACCAATAATCTTCGCATTCAAGAGGATGAAGATGAAGATGATGTGTTTACTATGTTAACCACGAAGCATTTCTGCTAATATATGGAATTAAGTAAAAAGATTCAGATATCAATTATTGATTCCCATATTATGCCAATTACATTTGTTGCTATGGCCTACGGTTATTGACGACAACTCTCTAATGCAAAAGCCATTAACTAAAAACAAATTGTGTGCTTGGAAAAATCAATGGCTTATAAGGCACTCTACACATTAAACAATATTTTTGACCCAACGAAAATGTTCGCATGTGTATTAAAATCTTTTAATTGATATTCATACGAAATAATTTAATTATACACTTTAGACTTGATATTACTGTGAGCCATTTGTATTACTAATTTGTTGAGACTTGAGAGACTAAAACTGAGCTGAATTATTAAGGAGAAGCTTGTGAACATTAACTAATATAAAGCAGCTACGTTAAGCACTTTTTTTTATTCGAAGCTGGAGCCAAAAAAATCGGGCTCGAATACTAATTAAAAGAGAAAAATATCCTTCAACCGTTGAATATTTGAAGCCATATTTATAGGCAAGACCACAAACAAATATAAATTTTTATTACTTATTCTTAAAAAGACCTATTACACTATTGGTTATATATAGCCCTAGGCCGTCACACTTGTGGTCTACTTTCGGGCCGGTCTTGCTAATATCAAACTAGACAATAATTATAATTCTGTCAATATCAAATCTTCTACTTAATTAATATAGGATAACTCAAACAGAATGTAATATATAAAACAGAAATTATCAAATTTCCAATTTGTGTTCTGATTATTAGCTCAAACATGGATTCATTATCAAATTTGTTAAGAATTATTAAGCTTCATTACGAAGCTTTTACCAAAAGCATAAAAGTGGCATTCAAATTAATATCACAGGTTAATTACGAAGCTTCCTATTGATCAAATACAGCTCCTTATTTGTCCAAATTAGAGTTAATAGCTAATAAAAAATTTCGAAGAAAGTATGTGAATATATTTAGGTGCTTTCCACCCATCAAAAAGCAATTTCATTTTGCTATAAGCTGGAAAATTTAATGAAAGCAAACACGAGATTCAGGGAGAAATATATGAAACAAAGCTGCTGAAGTTTTATTGAAGAAGATACAAATAAACGTTAACAGGATCTCTATTATATAGAGAGTAAATCAAACTAAAACTTCTAATATCAAACAAACTAAAACTCCTAACATCAATCCTAAAATAAAACGAATTCTAACTACACCTAAAGACTTGGTAAAAGATAAACAAAATAACAATAATATCAAATTAAATAAATCAACTTCGAAGCACGCTATCTCAACATCCTCCTTTGCTTCGAAGCTGTCAATCTGAAGCAATTAAAAACTTGAAGCACCTCTCTTCAATCATGCTCATATGAAGCACTTCTGTTCACATTATGATGCACATATCATCACCAACAAAACATTTCATTGGGGCACATAATCACCAACAATCAAATTTGTTAGAGCACTTCTCTCTACGGTGCACATTATCACCCACACTCCTACAACAAAGTTTCTTCCATGGCCACTTGTGCCATAGCTCCTCTCTCATCACCCATGAAATCATTTCGAAACCTGCAATTCCTTGTTATGTGCCCAAATCTTTTGCAATTGAAGCATTGTGGCTTACCTTTGTTCCATCAATCATCTTCCTCATGACCCTCTTTTTCACAAATGTTGCACTTGACAAGTTTTCCTTTCCCTTTTCGATATGAAGGCTTGACTAATAACACGCTTTCAACTCGCTCATCATCTCCAAGTCTCATGCTTCTTCGTTGATCCGCAACATGAAGTGAATTGATCAACTCTGTAAATGTTATCTGTGATAGATCTTTAGTATCTTCAAGAGTTGAAATTTCCGATTCATACCTTTCAGGAAGAGAGACTAAAAGTTTGTCCACCACTCTTTCGTCAGAAAATTCTCCACCAAGTAGCTTAATTTGGTTGACAACGGACATCAACCGACTTCCATACTCTTTAACTCCTACATTGTTTTTCATCTCCATCTTCTCAAATTCTCTCTTGAGGTTCAAAATCTCAATTAGTTTAGTTTGAGAATTTCCCTCAAACTCTTCCTTCAATTTTCCCATGCTCCTTTAGTAGATTCACAACCCAATAGAATTGAAAATTTCTTCAGACACACCGAATGTAGGCACGAAAGTGTCCTAGGCCTTCTAGCCATTTGTTCATCAAAATGTTTTATTT
>CAOJBJ011668083.1:0-13710 GCA_948291685.1 Euphorbia celastroides | reverse complement strand
TATTTACTCCAATAGAACAAAAGTCTTAAAATTTAGAAGTGACTTTCATAGCTATCCACGCGAAATTAACTTAGAGTATGTAACTTAGTGGAAATTTTTAACATTAATTATATTCTCTATGAGTGGTGTATATCTCTTATTTTTGTAGTTAAAATTAAATTTGTGATATTTGAAAATTTCTGATTTATGTCACATCTAGAGTGAAATTTTTTTTTATTAATATTACAGCCATAGCACATTTAAGGAAACATACACTTTATGAGATTTAGCTATAGTAGATTTAGCTATAGTGAAGTATTTGGGATTAAAAGTAATATCCTCTTATAGCATCTCCGACCCTACCCAACTAATTTTAACTTCAAATCTCATTTTACCCTATAATTTAGAATTACTACAGTGTCACTTTCTTCAACCATTACTTCAAATTTTACTCCAAATTCTACTTCAAAATAAAGTATTATTATTTGATCTTCTCTCACTTAACTTTATATTATTATTTTACTCATCTCATCCAATCAAACAATATAAAAGGTATAAAGAAATAAAAAAGTAATAGATATGATAATATTTTAAGTTTGAGGCATGATTCACACCCCAAATTTTGAAGGAGAGATATGGGGTGGGGTTGGAGAAATTTTGCCTCATTCCCAAGAATGAGGTAGGGTTGGAGATACCCTTAATGGACTACTTAAGAAAGATATTTTGCAAAATATCCTTTGGTAGATCCCTAACAGAAGGACCCAAAAATTTTGTTTAATGAAAGAGTATAAAGGTCAGTCAGTTTGTATTGGTAGGAATTAACGTGGATGTATATTAATTATAAAAGAGTGCAGTAAACTAATCTAGAAACAAAGAGAAAGTTAGTAATTTCTTTTGTTTTTCGAGATTTTGGATTTATTGAATATATTCCATCCAAAGGTTTAATTACATCAACAGTACATCAACTATACCTACTTTTTCAATTAAATACGTAAATTTTAATTTTTCTCACCATCATAAATGAACTTGTATTTGACCTCTCATTATAATTACATTTAACCTACGATTAAAGGCTGCTTATGACCGGATTGTTGAAGTTTTTTGGTCGCCTCCTATAACCGGGTGGGTTAAAATCAACACAGACGCATCGGTTCTTAATGGTTCAGGTGGTTGTGGTGGGATTTTCAGAGATGACAAAGCAAATTTTTTGGTCGCTTTTAGCCTGGAAACTTCTCAGGTCTTTGTTGCTGAGCTAAGTGCTGCAATTTTTGCCATTTCTATTGCCAAGGAGCGAGGCTGGAGGAATGTTTGGCTTGAATGTGATTCGACTTACGTAGTTGCTCTTTTTAATTCGAAATCTTTACAGGTTCCGTGGAACATTGCAGATAAATGGGCGGCTTGTTTGAATTTTTTGTCTTCCTTAAACTTCCGTTGTAGTCATATCTTTCGAGAAGGGAATTCCGTTGTAGACAGGTTTGGGACTCTGTTCCTAGTTTTTGTATTTGCAATTATTTGCAAGATTTGAGTGGCCGAAGCATGTTTCGGTTCGCCTAACTTTGATTTTGTTTTTTTCTTCCCATTTATAATATTATTGAGTTCAGGTTTTTGAGTTTGGTCTCTAGGAACGCCAACCTATTTGGGATGTCCAGTCCAAATTCCTGCCTGTCCTCAGTCTCATTATTAGCCTTAAATTATTTGGCCAATGTATATAATAAATAATTAAATTTACGAACCTTTATGAGATTTTTTTGGAATTCTATTTCACTTTCCTTTCTTTCTTCTAGTACTTGATTTGGCTGTATTTTTTTTATTTTCGACACCTTTTCCATGTCATAAACTTTCATAGACCAAACATGTAATCTTCCAAATAGTTTTCTTGCTAATAATCCAACACTGACAAATCCAAATGTGTGAGGTTGCTCCACTTTTGGTTCTAACTCTAACCCAAAACATTCATTCTCAATGCCAACAAGACTGATAAAGAAACCCTTCAAAGTAAGTCAGGCTGTCAATTACGTATTGGTTTAGTGTACTACCACTGTCTCTCCACGGCTCAGTACCATCAATATGTACAGGACCATCCCGAAAAAAGTTGAGGCCCTGTGCGAGAGTTGAAAAGCCAACCATTCTTGTGGAATTACCCAAGGGATCTCCGTGTTACCAGATAGAAGAAAATGGGCAACCGACACCGAGTCACATTCTAACCAAATTTTGGTCCAGCCTTGATTGTAAGCATGATTAATGGCCAAAATAGCGGCTCGCATTTCGGCTAACAAAGCAGAACTGACCTTTAGATAACAGAGAATGAACATTTGGCGAAACCTCTCGATGTTCTAAACACTCCTCTTCCACCTGCCTTATCTCCTGAAAACGAGCCGTCCGTATTCACCTTAAGCCATCCAGAGAGTGGCGGGTTCCAAGTGACAGCAATTATATTAGGAGCCTTAGGTGGACATATAATCGTCAACAGTCCTTAATTGAGAAAAAATACTTCTGTCCTCCATATGGTTCAACATATAGCCAGTATTAAGAATATTGCAATCACGAATAAAACCCCATAATTGCTAAAGACAATGGAAAATTCTAGGCGTGCCATTTTCGAAAACCACCAAATTTCTTTCCTTCCAAATAATCCAAAGACCCATGACTTGGCTGCTGAATTTGGCCTATTGAGCAGCTAAAATAAGCTGGTCAAACTTATCCCAAGTAGGAAGGGCAAAAACAAAAAGGGATGAAATTGCTTTCCAAAGTTCGGCAGCAAAAGTGCAAGAACCGAATAAATGCGAACTCGTTTCATAATCTGAAAAACATGACGGACAGCTAGAGACAATAATCATACCTTGCTTGCAAAGATTGTCATGTGTAGGTATAGCATTATGGATGAGTCGCCAAGTGTGCATTGAACGGGACGGGGGAATATGAGGCTGCCAAATAAAGTTACACCATGACGGCATAGGCAAAGGTTTGCATAGTGAGGGTCTGAAATAAGATCATGCCAAGTTTTGCACACAGATTTGCACACAAAAATACTCTTAATGGGGAGTCTAAATAGGATATTTTGCAAAACATCCTTGGGAAGATCCAAAAACGAAGGACCCAAATAATGGATCTGTATGTTGGTAGTTTTTCCGATTTTTGTTTCTTCGCCGTCTCTTCGAAACCCTAGAAATCCTTCCTCTTTTCATGATTATTTGCCAATACTAAGACACCACAAATTAAAACTATCAGCAACAGAAATTAAAAAAAAAAAAGATGAAAAGAAACTGAAATCTGAAATCTCATAGAAAGAGGCGAAAGTGTTACCAGAAAATCTGAAGTGAAAACAGGTTGTGTTTAGAGTTTGAATTTGAGTCGAATTAAATCTAAGTAATAGTTTTGTTGGAATATGTAAGTCATATTGCACAGAAGTAGGAATCTTGACTAAATAGGATTCTTGTAATATTTTGATTCTGATTCCTAGTACTGGTCATATTCTTATTTAGCATTCTTCCTATTTCTAAACCATTAAACTTAATGAATAGTTGAGACTGTCTCAACTTTACAACTTTAGAGAGTTTGAACTTTACATAATCCAAATCAATTTTATATCATTTATATGATAGTATTAAATGTCAGATTCCGGTTTTAAGAATTATTATAAGAGCTTAAATTTTATTAAGTTAGAAAATGAACAGAAAAAGGGGGAAATTGTGCCGGTCACATTATTTTTATATGATGTTTTTACTTTTCACCAAAACATTAATTAATCATTATTTACAGGTCAAATGCTCTTTAATACCCCTAAACTTGTCCATTTTTGTCAATCCTACCCCCGAACTTTGATTATGATCAATAATACCTCTGAGCTTGTTCTTATTTGCCAATCCTGCCACCAAACTTTTCTAAAACGTACCTCTAGTACCCCAAATCTGACGTGACTGCTGATATGACTTCCTTTGACTTTTCAATAAATTATGCCACGTCAACAGCCACATGATTTTGGGGTACGATAGGTGCGTTTTTAACAAGTTTGAGGGTATTATTGGTCACAGAAAAAGTTCGGGGGTAGGATTGGCAAAAATTGACAAGTTCAGGGGTATTAAAGAGCATTAAGCCTTGTTTACAAATACTATGACAACACCCATTGAAACTATCAGGAAAAAAAAAGCGACCAAAAAAACCTCAAAAGAAACTAAAACCTTAAATCTTATGCAGAAGAGTAAAAAGTGTTACGAAGTCCGAACTCACTGGTATCGAAGAGATCTTTGTTGTTATCTGACATCTACCATAATTAGACCTATTCACAAGCCCAACTACCTGTTAGGCCTGGCCTGAATCTGCTTAAAGCCCAAAGTTTTATGGGTCAAGCTTAATTTTTATATATATAGTCGAGCCCGGTCCGAAGAATAAAAGATATATTTATTTTATACTTAATACTTTATATGTTAATTTTTAACATTTTTTTTTATAAAAATAAGGAGGAGGGGAGAGAGAGACATGGACATCCCAACTAGGTTGGCATCTCCAAAGCCAAACCCAAAACCCCACTCCCAAAATCAAATAAAAAGAGAAAACAATACAAGGTCAACTAAACTGAAACATGTTTCGGCCTAGTAAATTGTTACGGAAAATCTCAAAAGCAAAAGCGGGAATGTTATCCCACAAAATAAAATTGTCTAAACCTCTAGCAAAATTCGCTAAACAATCAGCTAGTTGATTACCCTCCCTATAAATATAAGACACAGACTCGCATGTGCTCCATATAGCCTTGAGCGCCATTAACCAAGATTCCGCCAGCTTCCATGGAACCGCCATCACCCTTATTTTTAGCATAGTAACGTATTGGTTTCAGTTTTTTTTATTTTTTTAACAAGAGGAAAAGTGTTAGCATGTGTCTTACCACAGCAATTAGCAATATAATAGAGAAAGAATTTCTAATTTAAAATCTCCATTGAACTCACATCTGGCATTCGTAACATGAAACTAAGCATATAGCAGCATATAAAATTAACCTTATAATAGCAAAATTACAAGCTTTGTCCTTTCCTAATGAAGCTGCAAAACATTAAGCTTAAATGAAATTCAAGTCCTTGACCAATATCAGCAGAAGAATTTCAACTTCCACAATAACAGTTCCATCACTATTAATGTATCCGTCTGATGGTTCATTGAGATAACTGAGAGAAATTTGATCATGAAAACCCCAATTTGTTGAGGAAGCACAAAATTGACGTTTAGCTGCATAAATGTCATATAAGTATCACATTCAATCTATAATGTTTTTTATGTCATGAAATCGATTCAGTAGCTCTGGTTCGTGTACCTGATCCTTCAGAATCTTGTTTTCTGTCAAGTTGATTCTGGATTCGCAGAATAAATGTAGCTTCAAGAGCTTCTCCAGAATCAAAAACTCTATCATCCTCCAAAGATAAGTACATCGACAAGCTTTTACCTTCTTCTTCTGAATTTCCTTTTGGGTAAAGATCTAAAGCCCTACAAGACATTAAAAGTTTAATTCAATCAGATTTGTATAATACCTGTTTACATAAGGATATGGTATACCTGTTTACATTCCTTAGATAAGAAAGATATTTACTAATGGGAAGTAAATATTTTCATATCTTCATAAATAACTAATTCTCGTATGCCAACAACATAGGAAAATAACTTGAAAAACATGCGACAGTGTGCTTTCACATACCATTTATGACCGCCGATGAAAAACATTTCAGATTTAAACTTACCTTTAGACAGCTTTGAAAAATGTTTAACTTTCCAAGTGAAGATGGTTCTGTCAGTGAGATCCTTCATTACAAACCAACGCTCTCCTTTATCAGTAGGGGCAATGAAAATCTCAGCACCAAATATGCAACAATCACTAACAAGGTATCCTTTTGAAGCGTCACTGAAAACATTGAGAGGAAGCAATTTATCAAAACCCCATTCATTCTTTGTCCCGCGAAAATGCCTAACATTTCGATCTGTCCAAATTATATACATCGAATATAAAGGATAAAAAAGAGATCACCAAAAGTTAAGCAACTTCTCCGAAATATCACCATAATGTAGACCAAAAATGGTGAAGATTCAGTACCATGAATTGCCAAATACTTATCCAAGATTTGATTATAAAAAAAAATTTGAAGTAGACATTAACTTCTTGTCCTAAAGGAAATTCATTTGATGGTGACAATTTTAAGTACATAGAGATATGCTCATTCTCCTTTACTTTCTTGTTTCCTTCTGGATAAATAGCCAATCTCCTGCATTAAACAAAATCCACCATTATCTAAGTATTTGGGAAAACTTTACAAAGAAAATTAGTCCGGGTCACCAAAAACTGAACCAAGATAGTTGGAACGAATATGAAAGGTATTTGTACTAAAACAATAGAAGAGGCATATGATGAAATAAAATAACTTACCATTTGTATCCACCAACTTCGAAATCAGTGAGTTCATAGTTATCCAACTTTGCATTTGAAATGAGGGAATAGTTATCGATCTTGTATAGATAATGTAGAGGAGGTGCATCCCTTAGTTCCCTCACTAAGAGATAAAAATATTATTAACGAATATTAGAAGTCCTGACAAATAAACAAAGAGATAAAGGACTGATGATACCTGTTTGTTCTTCAGCAGTTATATTTTTCATTTTCATGAATTTCTTTACAAATGTCGCTCAATGTGTGTTCATACGGTATTTAATTTTTTGTGTATGTTTATATACAGTCAGAGATAAGCTTCATTCATTGTATGCAATCTGAAAGGTTTTATCGAAATTAGAGATTTTTGTATTGAGGTTGCAACTAATTACTAATAATTATTGCTATTTGATCTTGTGGTGTTTTACTTGGGAATTGCGCGTGAAGCGCTTTAAATTCGTCATGGATGATAAATATGTACTATGCCCATATGTTTTGAGTTTTTTAGTCTTTTTTTATGGTTTTTTTTTTTTAAAAGCCCCGGGAAAAAGGTATGATGTGTTCCTCCAAAGGAATAAGGAAAAGGATTGGGTGAAAATTTCGGGGTAAACTAACCGACTAGGTTGTCTCATTTACTTGCCTACAAAACACTCAACTTGCTTCAAGTTAACAAAAAGGGTTCAAACACCCGGCGCCAATACAAACAACCTCAAAGATCAATGGCAAATCAGCAAACCAGGGGAATTAACAATATCTGAAACCCCTAATTCCTACCCTTTCCCCTTAATCTTACATACAAACCAACATCTATATAAACTGGAAAATAGCAAATCTTCTTGTTCCCTCTCAAACACAAAATGACTTCGCCTTCTCCAAAGTGCCCATGCTATCATAAACCAAAGAGACGTCGCAAATCTTCCGACTTTATAAAAAGCGTTGCCAATATACCCAAAAATCGAAGCTAAAACCAGGCATAACAAATTGAATACCAGATAGAGTAAAAGTGGATACAACACTTTGGCACTATTATGGCAATGGAATAAAGCATGGGCAATCGTCTCTGCAGTGTCACAAAAAGGACAAATAGAATCGCTGACACTGGCAGCCCTCTTCTCAAATAGAAACTTCCTAGTCGCAATCGGTCGTGAAAAACTAGCCAATCGAAGTATCTCACATCAAACAAGCCCTCCAAACCATCAAAAAATCTATCATCGGAGTTAAACAAACTCATCCACAATAGAACAAGGGCAACAAGATGCAGCTACAATGTCAAACCCCTATTAGCGCTCTAAATGAAAGAGTTTGCTGCCAAGTTGAACTCAGCCCGTATCATCTGATTGATCGATGAAGAGACCATTGAGCTCGGAAAGAGAGATGGGTTAGATAAGATAATCTTTTGCCTAAGATAGCCACATCTTTCACAGCTCAAAAACCGAAGAGAACGCTTCCGAAAACCCCTCAAAAACGTAATACTTTCAAACGAAGCATGCACACCCTGTCGAACCTCTTTATCTTTCCAAATTATGTATATCAACTATACGGTTAATATTCACTGGTGTCTTCAAATAGATTGGAAGCACTGTCGAGATCTTCTCCTATCTATCGGCATTTTTGTAACACGCATCAACCAAGAATGGCGGATTCCATAGCGAATTATGGAAAAACTAGGTTTGATGAAGTTTGACAATATTATTTCCCTCAATTTTGTTTGTGTTTTCACACATCATTTTTTTAATAGGGCCAACTATTGATTCATGTATTGGCTTCTTTATTTTTTCTGTAATAATTAATAAAACGAGGGAGGGTTTTTTTGTCGGGTTAGAGGGGTCGGTTTTTGAGCCTCAACTTATATTGAGTTCAGGTTTCATGCAGCATAGATATTATTCTACCACCTTTTCATGCACGATTGCCTATAAGAATCACTTGTTGTAAATGTTTAAATTACCATTTTTTGTAGTTTGTATATAAATAAGTATACTATTTTTAGTTTTGATCAATCATTTTTACTTTTAGTACAGAACCAGTATACCGGTTTTTACTTTTCGGTATACGTTTTTTACTTGCAGTATACCATTTTTATTACGTTTTGTTTAAATTAATATACCATCGTGTAACTTTTGGTTATACTTTTTTTTTACATTTACTATATGGTTGGTATACGACTTTTTACTTTCAATATCTTAGCATAATAACATTGATTTTTACGCATATTTGTGACTGAAATAAATAGTGGTGTTTTATTTTCAAGCTTTATGTAGCTTTTTAACGGTAAAAAAAACTAATTTTACTTTTTATTTACAGTTTCTGTAACCAAAATTAAAAAGCCATAACTTTTTTAATCAAAATTAAAAAGCCATAAATTTTGTAACCAAAATTAAAAGCTCAAACTCATGATTGTACGTTTCTGTTTCATCCATGACAAAAATAACCCCCCAACTCCCAAAACCGACTTCCGCGTTTTTCGATTCTCTTCTATTCTGTTTTTTTTTTTTCATTTTGTTCCCTCAATCTCCACACATTTTGATCGTTCTCTTTTGATATATCATAATATATCTGGAAATATTATGGATATATTACGTTGTATGCTGGATATATCCTGATATATCTTTGATATAACATGGTATATCCAGGATATATTATGATATATCCAGTATATACCAAGATATTTTGTTGCTATACCACCATATATATATCAAAGTCAAAGCAACAATCGACAAAATAATTATTTGCTTCCGAGTTTCAATTATTTGCTTCTTTCATTAGCCGTTATAGTCATTCAATTTCTAGCTAGTGTTGGGGCTTCAATTTTCAAGAAAAAGATAGTCATAAATTTTGTAAATACTTTGGATATATTGATTATATACCAGAATCCCTGAAAAACCTTTGAATTGTGAAACAATATAAATATCAGAGTTTCCGTGGAGGGAATATATGTGAGCTTTATGCTGGTTTTGTGTCTGTATTTATCAGTTAGATGTACAATTTATGCACTCCTTTCAGTGGATTATTCAGCAAATCAGGTCGTCACGACTAGCATGTATGCTAGAAAATTTGTTTCATCTTTTGCCTCTTGGGGAGTTTGGAGTGTTTTCTCGTCTTTGTTTTCTGAAGATGATTTTGTTACTTGACTAATTTTTTTATTTCGGAGATGAGGAAGAATAATTGTTTGGACAACAGGCAGATGATTTAGGAAAAGAAGGTGCAAATAGGAAATAACTTATCAATAAACGAACAGGGATGCTTTGAATGGATGAACTCAATAAAGTTCCATAAATTTTGAGTGTCCTCACCATGTCTGCTCATATTTACGGGAAACGGTGTACTTCATATCTGAATCTTCATAGATATGCATAGTTAGTTAATAAGATTGAACTTGCTTAGGTTTCAAAAAAAAATAAAAAACAATTAGAATATTATCCTCAATGCACTCAATTGCTATAAAATCGAAAACCACTTGTTCATAGAAAAATCATTGGTGCTTCTAGTAATCTGGAAATTCTACTTCGACTATATGAAGATCTTTGGTCCATCGTTCAACTTCAACACTTCACACTTGTTCAATATATTTAAAAATTGTTAGAAATGCAACTAAGGTTAGAAAAAAAAGGAACAATGAAATTAATTCGGATGCCTTTCTTTATATTCCCCTGGCGATTGTACAACTTTTATCTCTTTTGTAGTCTGCCTAAATTTTATGCAGAACAGCATGCACTGTCAAATATTTTCACTAGTGATATTTCTATTTTATTTTGAAAATCGAGGTGTCATCGCAATAAAAAAAATATGAAACGAAAACACATAACTTGTATAAAGATCCTTAAGCACCTTTACATTATGTTCCGAAAGATAATGTTTGAGCGAAACTAGGCTTGGATCATGAGCAAATATTTTTTGGACTTTCATTTTCTCCCCTTTGATCTTCAAAAATCGAAACCTGCCTTCTTCAGGACCAACATGTATGAAAGCATTAACACGATAGTAAAACATCAACAATGACCCATCACTAAGAAACTCTATGGGTTCAAGTGACCCTTCAATTGGCATCCCAAATAAATCAATGGAGTAAGTTTTAGACCACGCCTTTTCAACACCATAATCTTTCTTTGCCTAGAGATGAATTGTTTGTTGCTTAGTAATTGAAGATATGCAAAGCTCTCCCCATAATATTCCAACATTGACCAACATGTATATATAAGGTTCGTCTACTGGTTCAGAAACTAACCCAAAACATTCATTCTCAATGTCAAAAAACATAATAAGAGATAATGATTCTTGGCAAGTAGGCCAATAAAGAAACCCTTTAAAATAAGTTGGGTTAGAACGTATGGGGTACTCGGGCAAAATAGTAATGTCTCTCCAATGATTCTGTACCAACAGTATGCACTCGAGTGCAGCCTATTACTGTTGTTTGATACTTAGCAACCATCCGTACCACCTTATATTTGTTAGCCACATGACTAAACCCGAAACCATATTTGACAGAACCCGTGCATGAGTAAGGCTCCGTACACTCAGGAATCTTAATAAATTCCCTCTGTAATTGGATTGCAGAGAGTAGCATGAGATTTCAAAACTGGAAAAAAACAGCAAAGCAAACCGTTGCATGAATTAGCAATACTAATACCATACCATACTGTGTGCACTAGTCTTCTAAATATAAAATCACTTATGAATGAGGAGAGGTCAAATTTTGTGTCAAACCCAAAATCAAGATTATTGGGCTCAAAATCATCAGTATCTGGCTGCAAATTATAAACCTATTTGGCATTAATCAGAGGATAAAACTGGTCGCGAGTTTCATCAAAATGAAGCTTCGTAAATTTGGGGTCTGAAATAAGCTCATGGCATGTTTTGCAAACAGATTTGCACACGAAAATACTCTTAATGGGGAGTCTAAAAAGGATATTTTGCAAAATTTCCTTGGGTAGATCCAAAAACGAAGGACCCGAATAATGAATCTGTATGTGATTGGATTTCCGATTTTTTGTTTGTCTCTTCGAAACCCTAGAAATCCTTCCTCTTCTCATGATTATTTGGGAATACTAAGACACAAAAAATTCAAATTATCAGCAACAGAAATAAAAAAAGATGAAAAGAAACTGAAATCTGAAATCTCATAAAGAAGAAATATAAGTGTTACCAGGAGATATGAAGTCTGAACTGAAAATCGATTGTGTTTAGAGTTTGAATTTGAGTTAACTAAAATCACAGTAATAGTTTTGTAGGAATATTGAGATCATATAGTGCCGTAAAGGAATCTTGACTAATGATAAGTGAAATTTAATAGTGGATTTTGTGGTTTATTTGTGCTTATTTAATGTTAAAAAATCAGCTTTGAAAGGTTTTTGTGATGAAATTGCAGCAAACAGCTTTGGAGGCAACCTTGGGCTAGAATAGAAGCTTTCCTTGCTGGACAGCAGCTTTTGGGAGGGAAAAATTGAAGAAATTGGAGCCAAAAGAGATGCAAGTGGGGCTGATATGGAAAGTAGTTGTTGGGGAGAAGATATTTGATGGGAAATTTGTACTTTTTGTATTATTTTAGTATTTTTATTGCTTGAACCATGTTGACCACGTAGACATTCTTTGGTGGCCAAGCATTTTTTGTTAGATATTTTGGAGAGATATTTAGCTCTCTTCTCTCCATCATCTTCATTATCATCTATGTAACAAAAAGACGAATGGGTCAGCCATTTTCTCTCCTCCTCCATTAATGGAGGAGGAGGTTTTCTTGTAAATAAGTAGTAACAGTCTATAGTCACAACCTGTCCCGAGCAGCAGACTGCAACCTTGTAAGATCATTGTAATGTTTTTCCTCCTTTTATGTTTATGTGTTTGAATGTTGTTCTTGGTGTGGTTGTTTAGTTGTGATTACTTTGCCATGGAAATCTGATAACTTCCTACTTTAGCTTTACTAGATTGTAGAGATTGAAAACAAACTAAATACATGTATTCGCATGAGACCTAGGGGAGATTGTGAAGCATGTTGGGGGAAACCCGAAACCACTATCTTTAATCATGTTTAACACTTAACAAATTGGAGGAAAATGTTAGAGTGAATTTGATGTAGGTGCGGTCCTTTATTATGTATGTCGCGATCTAGTAATTTTTTGTGATTGTGTATTTGAGTAAATCATTCTTAAATGGGTTTTGGCCGAATCCATGCATAGCTATAACATAAACGACCTAGGGTAGACTTGTTATAGTGCAGAACCACAAGCACACACATGTTAACCTTGAGATTGCGGGGAGAATACCCTGCTACCGTGAGGAGATAGGTTGCAGGCTAGGGGTTTTGACATTTTGTTAGATGCTCAATTGAACTTAATGCAAGGTTGCTGTTGTGATGAGACCTAGGGGAGATTTGCATCAGTAGCCTTAGGAACCCTTGCTAGGCCTAGGGGAAAGCTTGGGGATTTTTGTTGAGATACCTTAGATCTATGTTTTTCAATAGGTTGTGTGCATACCTTCACCCCATCTATAGGAAAATCTCACTCTCTTTTAGCTTGCTCCCTGTGTAATACGACCTTGTGCTCACCAAACTACAACTGACCCTAGTACACTTGCTAAGCATTCTATTAGGGACCAACAAGTTTTTGGCGTCGTTGCTGGGGAGCAACATTAAAGATTGTGATGTATTTTTCTGTAGATTAATGCTTTTTACCTTGTGTGTTCATGAGATTGCAGGAACAAGTTATTGAATAAGCAACTTGATGAGCTTCATGGAGATGAACCACAAGAGATGAGGTGAATCCTTGACCTCAAAGGCTGAGATTTCTGGAATGGTTGCAATCTAACGTTCAAGGGCCGATGTTCTGTGAAACCTTGTGGAAGGGGACATCTTTTCAAAATTCGAAGCCTCGATCACACAAATGCTTCAGATTGCCACCCAATGTGGAGGTTTTCCTGGAATTCAAGAGGAAATATTGAGATTGTGATTGCTTCATAGCATAAGGGAGCATTTTTGGTGTTTTTCCGTCACTCCTCTCCCTGTGGTGAACGGTACACAGTCTTCTTCCCATAAACTTGCTAATTTAAAAGCTTTCCTTCATTCTGTTGTGACTGTCTTTCCTTTTCCTTTGTATTGCATTCTTATTGCTTTGAGGACAAAGCATAATTTAAGTGTGGGGAAGGGAATAGACTGCGTGCTTAATGATTTTTTGCTGGAATTGATTGTTTGCCTAAGATTATCATGAAGGACTGTATGCTTGCTGTGTTGAAAGACAGCTGCTGATTTAATATTGAAATTCACTGCATTACTGAAAGATTGTGCTTCAATTGACAAAATTTTTGCTGAAATTTAAAATTTTCCTTAAAAATGATCCCATTTT
>CAOJBJ011667555.1:0-21755 GCA_948291685.1 Euphorbia celastroides | reverse complement strand
AACATGAAGATTAACCAAATGTTCTACCTCAACTCCCTCACTTTCTAGAATGTAGGAAACATTCATCCTCTCAGTGAAGATGCAGAGAAATATGTAAGAGAAAGAGTTTCAAATGTGCTTCTCAATGTGGAAAGAAAGATTCGGGATCAACCCATTGAGTGAACGATCATTCCAGAACCGTCAACCACTCTTAGAGACTCGGCATCCAAAAAGGGAAATAAGATCGCGCACTCACCTTCACCGACATCCTCTCCTCTATCATCTCCTTCTTCTGACAATGAGGTAATCGAATCTCTCCCCTCTTTTTGGTTCACTATCTTTACTAATCAGGAGATATGGAAGGATGGTTTTGATTCTCGAAAAGCCTTTGCATGCGAACCCGTAAACAAAGGTTTTTCATATCTACTAAAATTCCCATTTTAGATGTTTTGAAATCTATTGGTTCATGGAATTTGTTGAACCATGTCTTGATTTCTTCCCCTCGCTTGACCAAATTGTTTTATTTTAATTTGAAAGCTTCTAGGGATTGTTGTGAATTGAATTTAACATTGTTTGTTAAGGGACAAACCATAACCCGCAATTCTTATCTATTTATTACTTTGTTTGGTCTTTCAAATTAGGTTTCTCATGATTCTCACCCTAGTAAAGATGTCTGTGTTTCTATGGAAAAATCAACTTTGTTCTTAAAGGATGCTTCTATGGGAAAAAAGGTTACCCATAGTGTTTTAAATTTGCCTGCCAAAATGCTTTTTACAATTTTGCAGCGATGCATTATTCCTAGTTTAATTCTCGGAAACATTTGATTGGCCATCTTCTTAAATTTTTATATCTGTTTTTAAAGATTTTTCAAGTGAATTTGCCCTCTTTGATTTTGAATCACATGAACATTTCCTCTACTAGCTCTCGGGCATCACCTATAACCTAGTCAAACTTTTTGCCTGTGATTTTTTACTTCTTTTAGGTTCCTACTGATGATGAACATGTTGAAAAGTTTTCAAGTACTCCTCTTTGGTTAGAGTCATTCAATAGGTTGGGCATGTATTCAAACTCCTTGAATGAATGGGTTTTCCAATCTAAATTGACCTCTGAAGACCTAGTTTCTCTTCCCCAAAATCAAATGAAAATGAATTTGTCCACTCCCTCATCTCTTCCTTTCATATCTGCTGAGAGGTTTCAAAACCTTGAATATGAAGTTGAGGCCTTTAGATCCAATCATGAGGATTTCCAAAAGGACATTCAGGATAAGCTGAATGCCACACTAAGTTGTTGAGGACAGTCAACATGAAGATTAACTAAATGTTCTACCTAAACTCCTCACTTTCTACAATGTAGGAAACATTCATCCTCACAATGAAGATGCAGAAAAACATGCAAGAGAAAGAGTTTCAAATATGCTTCTCAATGTAAAGAAAGATTCGGGATCAACCCATCGAGTGACCAATCATTTAAGGACCCTTTCTTCTCACTATAGAAGAATATCAGGTGGTTAAGAAGCTTCGTCAAGAGGAGGAACTGAAGACTAAAGAAAATGCTACTGCATTTAAAGCACAACATCTTTGGAGGGCTCATGGTCAAGCTGACATTCACGAAAAATAATTCAACCGGGGCACAAATCTCAAAACTCTTTTCAAGGCCTTGGTTCCAAGGCCTTGGTCTTCTGTTTTATGAACATTTTCTCTTTTAGTTGGTTAATAACTTTACCTTTAAATAATATATTTTTGTTTCTGTAATTAATTTAGATCCAAGTACAGTTAAGTTTTCCCTCCTTGATGGAGACAAAAAGGGGGAGAAAAAGGGTTAATGCATCCGGACCCTCCTAAACTTATTCATTTTTTCATCCGCCCCCCTAAACTTTTAAAAGTTTCTCTCGCCTTCCTGAACTTTCTAAAAGTTTCTCTCGCCCCCTTCAAAAACTTTAAAAAGTTTCTCTCACCCCTTAGGTGCCACGTGTCAACTTTTTAATTGGATGACATGTTTGAAAAATCAAACCAATCAGATGTCAACATGTGGCACCAGGGGGTGAGAGAAACTTTTGAAAGTTTTTGAAGGGGGCGAGAGAAACTTTTAGAAAGTTCAGGGGCGAGAAAAATTTTAAAAGTTCAGGTGGGCCGGAAAAAAAAATAGACAAGTCAGGAGGGTCTGGATGCATTTGACCGGAGAAAAATTATATATGTTTGGATGCTTATGTTTCTTATGCCTTGAAATTGTGTGTATTTGTGTTTTCTTGAAATCTGCAATGCATTTTTTTACAGGTCAAGACCTTGAAGCTTTTAGATTTTTGTCTTCATCAAGGGGGAGATTGTTGACTCATTGATGGTGAAGACAAAAATATGTTTTTATCTTGACTAAGTTCATTTAACAGAGATTTCTACGAAGATAGATTTCGGGCACATTTATGATAAATACCGAAAGATATGCTAATTATCCTTTATGTAGGTATTATATTTATTCTGATTGAGTTTTATCTCATGATTTTATCCTTAATTGATTTGATTTACCATATCTTATTTTAGTCGTTTATCATCTTATTATTTGGTTGTTTTTTTTTTTTTTGAAAAACTCTCAAGGGAACGATGTGTTCCCTCGACTAGAAAAAAGGAGAGGGTGAAAATTTCGGGGCGGAGTCCCGAATTGTTTCCCTGCTTACCTACAAAACATCCTCCCCTTTTTATATTGATTCGGAGAAGTTGCAAGGTTCTAAGTATATAGTAAGACCCATGGGTCAATAATTAAATCAGAGATAGACGAGCACAAACGCTTCTTCTTACAAGTAAACAAGAACCAAACTAAATTAATGCCACGATCAACAATATCCTCGCGACCTTCAACTCCCTCAAAAACGAATTTATTTCTCCGAATCAAAATCAACCACGTGATGATGAACCAAAGTGGAGTGACAAAGTCGAGACCGTTGCCAGAAGTGAAATAGGAACACCATAACGCAAGACACTCAGCTGCCGAGCCCAGAAGGACGCATTGAATACCAATCCATCAGTGCAAACAATTCCAAATAACAAAACTCCGATCACAAAAAATAAACGCATGAGCAACCCATTCATCTTCATGACAAAATGGGCATTTAGGTGCAGCTAACACAAGGCGTTGAAACAGAAAGCTGATGCTTCTCCCTCTTTCCCTTCCCATTCCAATTTGTTGAATTAATTCATTTTCTATGAGCTTTTGCTTCTGTTTTGATAAATTATTAATTGTTTGAATCAAAAGCTCAAAAGATGGCCGTGGATCGACAAGTACATTCTTTGGTAGTTTAAATTTTGATTTTACTCACTTAATGAAACTTCTTGATTAATTAAATATTGCATGATTTATATGTTTAATCATATTATTTGCTAGAACTAAATATATGATAATATGATCAAGCAAGCATGGAAAATAAACTTAGCAAATACTTAGAATGATCTTTATTCATGTTAAGAAAATAAGTATAGTTTGTACATGAGATGATAAAATATATAATAATTTTATTGAACAATCAATTATTTTAATTACTAATATTATAAAAGAAAACTCAACCAAGTAACATGGTTTGATTGGTACATCCATTAATTTAGATGAAAATGACTAAATATCAAACTGTAACTCTTTTAAAATTTCCGATTCTCAAAAAAAAAAAAAAATATTTGAAAAAAAGTATTTGAATTCATAACTTTTGGTTAAAAAATCATTGTGTCAAAATTAGAATTGTCATATTTTTTTTATCAAACCATCTTAGAACTATAATAAGTAGTGACATATATTATATATTGTCACTATATGACAAAATTAAAGTTTTCATAGTCCTTATTATCATCATGAAAATTTAGTAATAGTGACATACATTATATATTGTCACAATATTTAAATATAAATTTAACGATAAAAATATATTTGGTCACTTGTAGTAATAATGTATTACAAAATCAAATATGTCATGTTTAATTTATTAAATGGTGACATTCCCAAACTGTCATACATACATGATCCCGAATAAAATGATGTCTCACATATATATGCTTGGTTCGAGAATGATGTCCAGGATTTTTTATAGCACTAGTATTATCACATTTTATAAGAATACCTCGATAATTTACGCCGAGATCTCTCAAATGTTGAGAAATCCATAAAAGTTGAGAGCAACAAGCTACAGCTGCAATGCATTCGGCTTCAACAGTAGATAGAGCTACACAATTTTTCTTTTTCGAATGCGAGCAAATCACTACAAGAAAATTGATATTTTGTGCGGAAAATTTTCCCCACTAAATGTCATTTTTTCGCCACTAAAAGCTTTTGTGGCGCACACTCAGGTCGCCTCTGTACATGCGACTCTAAAAGTTTTTGTGGGGAAAAAAATTTTGCCACAATAACATTCATATTTGTGGCGAAATCATGCGCCATGAAAAAGGGTCAGCTATTGTGGGGAAAAAAATCGCCACTATCAGAAATTCAATTAGTGGCAGGAGCATGCGTCATAAAAAGGATTTATATTGTGCAGAAAAATATTCGCCACAATAACATGTCTTTTAGTGGCGAAAATTTCGCCACTGATTTTGTACTTTTTGTGGCAATCAGTTTTCCCCACAATATGCTATATTTTTTGTGGGATTTTTTCGCCACAAAATTGATATGTTCATAGCGCCAATATTTTGTTCCAATGGATTTTACTGTGAAAGCTACAATGGGGAAACGTTTAAAGAAGACTATAATTTAGTGTCCAATAGAACAAAATATACTACTATATATTAATATTGAAAGTTATCATGTATCAATTACAAAAGTAACAACATTTGGAGAAATCACAAAAAATGTCACTGTTCACAAAAAAGTTGACAAAATTACAAAATGAACAAACATGTCACAAGTTTCCACATCCTCTTTGTAAACATAGCTTGTTCATTTTGATTTCTCCATTGTTGTTGTCAGTAGTAAGAGTAAGCCACCACCTGTAAAAAAAACTAAAATAAGATTACTACAATTAAACTATTTACTAAAATTGCGTAACAAATGAATTGTAATAGCTTCACACAAATAATTTGCAATGAATATAACTAAAAAGTACCTTAGTGTGTGCCTGTCATCTCACTTTTCTTTCTTAATGTTTCTAACAAAGTTAAAGACGAGTTAATAACTACCGTGATCACAGAAAAATAATACAAATCAATAATAAATTATCAAAAAACATATTAGACCATTCCTACAATACATCAACTTAAAGCAGTAAAATGAAACAGGGTAAAAAAGCCACTTAGTTCCGTACTAATTATTGCTAAGTTAAAGACTATACAAGAAACCCTCCTAACACATCATAGTAGAAGGGGCTGAAATCATATACTAAACTAATTAGGCAAACATACTAATTAAATAATATCATGAGGAAAGAATGTAAAAACTAAAATACCCTGCATTTATCAAGTAACACCACTTTCCATAATTATTTCGTCAAACACAAATAATATTCAAAAGAAAATATAGTTAGAGTAATATAGTAACATACCTGGCCATTGGTTTAATGCATCCATTTTCCACAGAGTTCTTCCTGACAAGAAACTCCATTTGTTTTCTTATCTAAAATCATAAATCAAAATATTAATTCAAGAAATGAAATAACTTTTACGAAATTAAGTATATAACTGCACAATCACATATGTTCAGTTCCTCTCAAGTGATCCATATATGATCGGGTATCCTCAAAGTTGAGTTTACACATTGGACAAAATGGCTTGTTTTGTGGTTCAAAAGTACTTGCCAGGCTAGTCTCTTTATGACAAGGTTTGGAAGCAGGTTTTATTAGCTGAAAAGATGAGCTAATTACTTAGTGTTGCACATCCACAAGACAATATGACAAAACATGGTTCAACTTTTACATATTAATCAACATATTTAAAGGAAGAAAACTTAACTTGCAAAATATTATTAAATTACCTGATTACTATGCCCTTCATCTATTTGTTGTGCATTAGAGCTTTCTTTGCTCGAATCTTTGAGATTGCTTGAAGATGCATTCATTGGCTGCAAAATTAAAACAGTTCACGTAGTCCTATATATATATATGAGATAAAATTTAATTTAGAAACTAATTCGTAGTTAACTAACCAAAGTTTTCGGGTCATGAAGAGAGGCCATTTCTTCCCTTAGTATAGCACGTAACTGCACTTTCAACTGATTTTGAAAATTGCTTTGTTGTTCATCAATTATTTTCTTCAACTGAGCTTCTCTTTGTCTTGAAGATTCTTGTTCTGCCTCTAGCCTAGATTTGCATTCAACCTCCAACCTAGCTTTGAACTCAACTTGTTTGGATGAAGATACTTCAAACAATCGCTTTTCAACTTCAACTGGAATTCGATCATTGATTTCAGATTCAGTTATGTGGGAACTAGAACTTTGTTCAAAAAGTCTTGGTTCTTTTTGGTGGAAGAGGACCTTCACCCATGCCTCTTACATATGATGATCTATGACCAAAGACCTTTGTGTATGCTTCTTCAGGAGTAAGATTGTCAACTCCATGCTCCGCCATTTGCTCTTCGTGTAACTTTAAAAGATTTTTGTAAGCTTCCTCTGCTTCATTATCAACCCACTTCTCATTTTTCCTTTGTCTTTGCTTAATGAATAACTGTAGATAAAGTAGTTCTGTACTTTCAGGGTCAGGCATTTTTCTCTACAAAAGAAGAACAAACTTTCAGCATTAGTGTGAACAGAATACAAATATATATATATATATATATATATATATATATATATATATATATATATATATATGCATAGTCCTCAAGTACATTTGACTAAATTTTCTTACCATTTCAGTCGCAATTCTTGCAATAGACTTGGTGCCTGTACAAGCAAGCATTTTTTGCTTTTTTTCTGTTAGCAGCATTCTTCTCACTCACACGCTACATTCAGTTGATGAAAAAATGTCAAAATTGTACACTATCTATCAAGTTCAATCATGTCATTCAAAAGAGAAAAACTCAAAATGAATTTTGCACTTTACATAATAAATGAAAACAATTGAGCATAAACTTGTGCTTTCTTGTATTTTTTCAAAAAGATGGTAAGATTATAAAAATTATAGCTTACTCTAAATTCTTCTGAACCCTAATAACGTACTAGCCATCTTCCCTGATTAGGATCAACCTGTGGTGGACAATTACTTAATCGGTCTCTATCTGTCCTATATTTTGTGTAATAGTCTTTCTTTAAACGATAGCGCCACCCTCTATATAGCTTCATCATCAAAGAACATATAGTGCTGCTGACATGTGATCCATTCGGAATATCATACATTTCCTGATGGACAAGTTGAGAACACTAGTTCGATATAGCATCAGATAATAAAAAACCTTCTAAAGTCATACTCAAATAATTACTAGTTCTAATAATTGAATCAACCTTCACTTTAGTCGTCAACTTTGCTTTGACATCATCATCTATGTTAGCCCATCTTTTAACATCCAGGGGACATATTTGTTTCAATAAGAAACTAACTTCTGTTATAAATTGTTGGGAATTGTCTCCAACAACACGACGCAATGATTTAAGTAATTTCAATTGCTATTCTCCCAGGAGTAATTTGCCTTTTCTTCTTATACTTTCCAGCCTGTGTCCTTCCACGTTTGCGAGTTATCACTAAAATGAAAACAAAAAATTGTTAATTTAATTATCTATCAAACATAAATTGTCACATTATCAACATAAAACTAATTACCTTGCTGTTCCATGACATTTTTCAAGAGTCCAGAATCAATGACTTGGTGTTGTTATTGTCAATGAACCTAAAATTCCGAACAATTGTGACATTAGATATGCAAAACTACAAGCATCATAATATGTTCAGCTAAAAAATGTGCAGAACTACAACCATATAGCCATATTTTATATATTCAATTGCAATGCTATTACTAAAATGTCATTTATATATACAAAGAAAATCTCTTCAGTTCTTGTAGGACCTCTAATACACAAATTCAAAGTAAAGCTATGAAATCTATTAAAAGAGCTTCATTACTTCTACTGGCATACTAAGAACCCAATTATCATTTTGTGGCGAACATTATGTCAAATTAGTTTATTCAGTTTGTATCTCATGATCAATTCGATAAATCTTTCATGTTAACCTTCACAAAGGTTTTTAAAGCTACTTGTGTCATTAGCCATTATTTGTCCATACAAGTCTTGTAGCAATATTATCAATTTCTCTTATTCAATAGAGTTTGAAAGATACCAATATGTGAACTAAATTTGAGTTAAAAATTCTCAATTTTTCAAGTCAAATAAAATAGTACAAAATCACAACAGCTCATACAACCTACACAAGTAAGATGAAGGAGGAACTATACCTACAAATAAGTCATATTGTTTGGGTAAACACAAACTAAATTGTATATTTTTCATCTTGATTACTTGCTAATGGGGTCCAGGTGAAAAAAGGTTCTCAAGCTAATTTAAACATGCAGAGTTCAATTTTCAACTTTCAAATTCTAAAATGATGCGAGATAGTCTTGCTCTATTACTTTCTCAGCTACTTAACTATTTTAATCACATGATTGCAATAATCTAAATCGTTTTCTTCGAAATCTAATATACTTACTCTATATTTAGACCCAAAAATATATAATTAAAACAAACCTGTTGTTTCAGAACCAAATTAATAGTACAGAAATTCACTTAATTTGTTAACCCCTGAACCATGAAACGATCTAAAATACTACTCAAAATTGCAAGTAAATCCCAAGTGAGACAAAGAGCAAGTTAGAAAAGCTAATTATATCCCATCCTCTGTAAAACTTTTTCTTCTATTAGCATAGAAAACATCATTGGCCATGAGAATTTGTACTCTATATTGAGATGAACTTAACTTAAAGTTCTACTTACCTCAATTTTTGTTTCGAACCATTTTAGTCAATGTAGCTCTTTGTTGATGTTGAAACCGTAAACATCTTCTAAAACCTAAGACTACACGAATCAAACCTTCTAATTCATGGAATTCGGATTTCTATTTCAGATATCTATTTGATTGAACTTTCCCTTGAAGAAACCAAACTACAGTTGAAAGCGTTCGTTTCGCGATTTTGAGGTTTCGCTGGAAAGTAAAAATTAGGGTTGAAGAGTGAATAATTTAATTAGAAAATTATTGCCTTTTATATGTGGACAAAAAATTAAGAAATTATATTATTTCAAGCAATTTTTACGGGAGATTAGCCCGCTCTTTTTTTCAGCCATTTCAATACAAAACCTAATGTGGGGAATATTAATTATCACGCCACAAAAGATAAGTAATTAGCGGCGAAAATGATATTCCCCCGCAACATGACAAAATATAATGGCGAATTTGTCTTTTCCCCCCTATAATTCACCTTTTGGTGGCAAATTCAATGACCCCACAAATGTATTGTTTTTAGTGACGAACTTAATTTTGCCACTATTTTTTCCACACTAAAAGTCACATTTGTTGTAGTGGATTAAGGATGATCCCAAAAATTGACAACATCCTTAAGTTCTTTTTCTATCAACTTTGTAACATGCACAATCTGCATCCGGGTATCCTACAAGCTCAAAGTCATTAGAACATGGATACCAAAGACCAAAGTCTTTAGTCCCATTCAAATATCTAAAGATCTTCATTAGTGCACTCAAATGTGATTCCTTTGGATTAGCCTAAAATCGAGCACGTAGACATACACCAAAAATAATATCGGGTCTACTAGCAGTTATATATAGAAGAGAACCAATCACGCCTCGATATACCTTTTGATCAACTGACTTACCATTTTTTCTTGATACAAGGAGAGAGATGAACTAATAGGAGTTTTTGCTACTTTGGAATTTTTCATTTTGAACTTCTTCAAAAGTTCTCTGGTATACTTGATTGAGAAAAATGTCATTCTTTTCTTGCTTGATTTTCAACCCAAAAATGTCATTGTTAGCTCACCCATCAAGGTCATTTCGAATTCCTATCTGATATTCTCAGAAAATTCCTTACACAAAGATTCATCAGTAGATCCAAACAAAATATTATCAACATAAACTTGAATAATCAACATATGAGAATCTTTATATCGTACAAACAATGTCTTGCCAATAGAACCTCTAATGAAACCTTTGGCAATAATAAAAGATGATAATCTATCATACCATGCACGAGGAGCTTTCTTCAAATCATAAAGAGCTTTATCAAGTTTGTAAACATGATTTGGAAATTGCTCATTTTCAAAACTAAGAGGTTGAGCCACATAAACCTCCTCTTGCAAAACACCATTAAAAAAATGCACACTTAACATCCATTTGAAACAATTTGATTTTCATAAAGGATGCAAATGCAAGTAGCATGCGAATGGATTCTAAACGAGAACAGGAGCAAAAGTCTCCTCTTAATCAATACCTTCATCACTACGAGCATTAAAATTACCAAGATTTTCTTTACCATTATTATGAATAAAACACTTACATACGAAAGGCTTGAAATAAGATATCTTTTGTTTTCTTCCTCTAAAAAGCTCATATGGTTTCTTTTTCAAGATTGGCCGAATCAAGCATCTATTCAGAATGTAATTGGCAGTATTGATTACTTCAGGCCATAAATTTTGTGGAAGTCCATTTTCCAAAAGCATTGTTCGAGACATGTCCTCTAAGGTTCTTTTTTTCCGTTCAACTACACCGTTTTGTGATGGAGTTCGAGGAGCTGAAAAATTATGAGCAATACCATTTTTTTATAAAAATTATCAAAGTTATGATTATCAAACTCCCTTCCATGGTCGCTGTGAATAGATGTAGTGGGGACATTCTTCTAGGCTTGTAACTCTTTGTATAGTCTGGGAAATTCCTTCAAGGCTTCAGATTTTTCTCTTAAAAAGAACACCCACGTAAATCTTGAAACATCATCAATAAACAGAAGGACATATTGCTTACCTTTTGGTGGTTTTACTCGGATTCGCCCACACGGATCCATATGTATAAGTGTACTTACAACATTTTTTGGATTGAATGAAGATCGGGTTTGCTTACCTCGTACACATACATGACACAAATCTGTATGATCCTTGAAGTTCAATTTTGGTAAACCTCTAACCAAATCTTTTGAAAAGCTTGTGTAAAGTATACATATTGATGTGACCTAGTCTTCTGTGCCAAAGCCTTGAATCCTCGGCTAAGGCCTTGAGACAGGTTAAGGTTTTTTTGCAAGAGCTTTAGTAGATAACTCATATACATTATTACGTCTAGGAGCAGTTAAAATGATGTTACCCGTTTTGGCATTCTGAATTTCACATTTCTCTTTATAAAAAATTACTCGATTCCCTTTGTCACACAATTGAGAAATGGATAACAAATTGTATCGCAGGCCATCAACTAGATAAACATCTTCAATGGCATTGGTTGAGTTGTTTCCAACTTCTCCTATACTAATGATGTTGTGTTTTTCTTTATCTCCTAGATTAATGGATCTGGAAGACTATTTCTTCAAAATTAAAAACAATGAAGCTCTTCCAGCCATATGTTGCGAGCAACCATTGTCCGAGATCCATTTCTACTCTTTCTACAAAAAAGAAAAACATCAACCCTTTTGCGTCCAAACATAATATTTAGATTGATACTCTAGTTAAATCATGTTTGGTGGTCGGGTTCTCTTCACAACCCAGATTTTTTGGACTTGATCTCTTAATCTAACAGGGAAGGTGTTTCGGATAATTTGAGGGTCTTTTCTTCGATATGGGCATGTAAGTTTTTTGTGACCCTTTCAACAATAAAAGATGCAAGTTGGTTGAGTGGTATAGCCACTGGTATTATTCAAATTCATTTGTTGACCACCAAACAATATATCTAAATTATGACGAGAACTAGCAAACCTGGTAAGAGAACACTGTTGTTCATGACACATTTTATTCAGCTTCTTGACTTCCAATTTAAGGTCTTGAATATGGTTTTTGTGCAATACCGTTTGTTATTTCAAAACCTTGGACTCGGTTGTCAAGGCCATGATATTACTATCTAGGGCTGAATGCAAAATCTTGAGATTCTGATTCTTTTACCAATTTTTCCTTGATATACCTGATCTCTTAAATGAGATTTATGAGATTCTACCCTTTCATCAAGAACTCCTCATTGACAATCAAATTTTTTATAAACTCAGTAAGAACTCCGGTAGGGCTTGACATGAGATTTTTTTACCATTTTATCGAGATCTTCTTCTTTGGACTTGTCATGATTTGCCATCAAGCATCAATCATCTTACTCTTCTTTTGTATCACTTGCCTTAGAATCTGTCCATCCAACTACAAGTACTTTCTTTTATTTCTTTTTGTGAAATGACGTTCTCTTTCGATTTGAATTTCCTTGACTAAATGCTCTGTGTTGCCGCAATCAAAGCAAGTCATTGAAGAATTCTTATTCATAGGTTTAGAAGACTTACCTTTATGTCGTGATGGTTTGAAGTGATCCTTCTTGTATTTTTTGAATTGCTTCCTCATTTTGAGAATGTGTTTAAGGCCTTTAGCAAGCATTGCAAAGGGATCTCCTTCCTCATCATTGTCTTCCTCATGCCTTTGAGATTTGAGTGCAAGGTCTTAGGAGGGGCAGAGGTAGAAGGCAATTCTTCTTCCTCATTGAGCTCCATCTCATGTGTGATCAATTTGCCAAGTAAGTCATCAAGAGAGAGGCTCCTAAGATCTTGAGCTTCCACAATTGTAGTATCTTTAGGTCTCCACTTATCTCTAGGCAAACACCGAAGAATTTTTTTTAACTTTTTCTTCATTGGTGAATGTTTAACCGAGAGCATCAAGATCATTCACTCTGAGAGTGAATCTTGTGAACATCTCCTTGATTGATCCATCATGCTTCATCATGAACAACTCGTATTGTCACATTAAGATACTGATCTTTGACTCTCTAACTTGGCTTGTTCCCTCGCAAGTGATCACAAGCTTATCCCAAATTTCTTTGGCACTACTGCAAGAAGAGATGTGATTAAATTCACCACCACTTAATGAACAATAATTCTTTGAAACTAATTCAATATCATTTTGATTGTAGTCGGCTTCGGATTTTGGTTGTGAGACTTTTGCTTCATTTGTAATTACTAGAAATTTTGACCCGTTCTTGATAATCTCCCAAGGTTCGATGTCCTGGTCGATTATGAACATTTTCATCAATGATTTCTAGTGAGGGAAGTTATTCCCAACAAACAATGGAGGTCAATTTGTTGATCTTCCCAACAATCAAGCAGTCATGGGAGATTTGAGCCACTTTAGGGGATGTTTTCCCTCCATTTCAGATGAGTTGAGAAGGGAGAGGAAGGCCAAGATTTCTGACCAGGAGATTCGTGGTGCTACTTTTTAGATGCAACCTTGGAAAGCCCCCAGGGTTGATGGGTTCCAACCAGGGTTCTTTTAGTGCTTTTGGGGGGACCTTGGGAAGTCGATTTGCGATTTTGTGAGAGGGGTCTTTCAAGGGAAAGTCGTTGATGGGGATTTTACCAGGACTCTCTTGGTCCTTATTCTTAAGAAAGATAACCCTCAGTTATTTAATTTCAGACTTATTAGCTTTTGTACTGTGATATATAAAAATCATTACAAAGGTGATTGCTAACCGTCTGAAAAGCATTTTGCCAGTGATTATTGGTGAATGTCAATCTAGCTTTACTAATGGGCGCCATATTACTGATACCATCATCATTACTCAGGAGGTGATTCATTCGATATGGATTAAGAAGGGTAATATCGACTGGATGGCGATGAAAATTGATTTTGAGAAACCTTACGACAGACTTCAATGGGATTTCATTGAGGATACCTTTCGGGATATTGGGATTCCAGAAAATTTGATTGTAGTTATCATGAGATGTATCTCAAGTTGTTCAATGTAGATCCTCAGGAATTGTAGCCTCTTTGAACCGTTCTCTCCTTCAAGAGGTATTAGATATATTTAGAAGATATATTTATTGATATATAAATTTAATTGTAATAAATTTGAATTCATTTAATTAAAAAATTTAAAATATTTAGTATTATTCAGAATTATTTAAAAAATTGTATTAGGATAAAAAGGTAATCTAGGACTTTTTTTTATTCTTGTAAATATAGAAATAATGATAAAAATATGTATTTCAAAATTTTGAAATTTTAATTAAATATCTAAGAGCAAAAAAGTAATTCACTACTTCTTTGCTTTTAGTAATATATAGATAGTGTATGTTAGTTTTAGAGTAGTTTTATGAATTTGCTTTTTATTTTCCTCAGGAGATCCCCTATGTCCCTATCACTTTGTTATGTGCATGGAAAGACTTACATCCTTTTTGTGGTTATGTTTGCAAGGAAAAATTCCTACAAACCTTGAACGTAGCAGACATCATCTCTCGAGTGATACTCTTTGTCTGATTTGCGAAAAATTTCCGGAAATTGTAGAACATCTTCTACGGGATTGCCAAAGCAGCATTCAAGAGTGGCGGTGCTTGATTCCAAGTAATGAACTAACTAGTTTTTGTGCAGGTTGTAGGGTAGATTGGTTCGAGCTGAATCTTTGGTGTCCTAATCACTTTGGGGTGCAGAACTGGGATACCCTTTTTGGAGTCATCTGTTGGTTAATTTGGAAGAGAGGGTGTGCCGTCATTCTTGCTGATCCGGTGGTGTCTGATAGTGCTATCCTTGCTCAAACTAAGGGAACTGTCACAGCTATTATTATGAATGCATTGAAAAGTATTGGTCCAAAACCGGTTCGTCAATGGCTTTTAATTTGTTGGAAATCGTCGGGGCCTGGCTGGATCAAAATTAATTCATATGGAGTTGTTATACGGGAAATGGGCAAGGCCACTTCGGGTGGTGTGATAAGAGATTATCTCGGGCATTGGCTTGGCAGGTATTGCCACCACATTGGGTACTGTTCAGTTTTGAAAGCGGAAATTTGGGGTATATGGGATGTCCTTTCCCTTGCTTACGAGAATGGCTTTCGTCGGGTCATTGTTAAAGTTGATAATTTTTTGGCTATGCAGCTTGTTACTAGTGATTCGATCCCAGGTAATGATTTGTGGATTGTTATTCGTAACATTAAGGAGCTGCTTTCGAAAGAATGGGAGGTTAAGTTTCAGCATACTTATCGCCAAGGAAACATGTGTGCAGATTTCATGGGCTCTTTGGGATTCAAGTTTCCCCTATGTCTTACTAACTTCGATTTTCCTCATGATGGCGTGAATGCTTTTCTAGTTGAGGATATTACCGGGGTCGCCTTACCCCGCCATGGGCTTATTTAGTTTCTTTTAGCTTTCCTTTTCTGATAAAAAAATGTTGATTTTCATTTGGATAGCAATGAACAAATGCTCCCTCCTAGTTGCTCGGTATCTAGAAAATCAAGAAAAGAAATTTCTACCTTCTCTCTGGTTATGTCTCATATTACGATTCACCAAGCAAAAAAGGTTTGTTAAGACTTCAAAATAGTGGAAAGTATTGGTTAGTTTATAGCAAGCCACCATTCAGTTCCAAACCTTGAATAAAGTTGGAGAAAATAGCCATCAATAATTCGTAATGGAATCAACCTTCAATATTTTTTGATGAACATAAATAAATTATTTTTACAATAACAGTTTCAACACAATATGTTATATACTTCATCATGTTTGTTATTCAAAGACAATATATATTTCATCATTAAAGGTAATAATTCATGACCAATAAGATCAATACTTATATACTATCATATCACAAAAATGTACATTAAATGATGTATTGAACGTCACAATAGAAAATTTAATGACTAATAAAGTTAACCATGCATAAAAAATAGTCTTAATGTAATAATGCTTATAAAATGTCATAATGAATAATATTTAATGACAATAAATGTTTTTCCTAAAAGTCAGTCTTTCATGACAAAAAACTGTTAACCACTACATATATGATAAACATAATTAAATGACAATAAATATTTTATCAGTAAAATAAATATTTCATGATAATTAAGGTGTCATTAATTATTTACTATTATGACAATATTCAAAATCTCATGATGTCCAAAAACGTGACAATATGAATTTATACAATGACGACTATACATTGTCATAAATTTTTATTCTATTGTGACAACTTATATTTTTAGTGACCAATTGGTTCTTTACTTATGACAACTTAATGTCACTAAACATCCACATGTTCCGTAGTTAGTTGTAATTCGTCACTATAACTAAACTTACAAATGAGGAAATGCAGTATTTTTCATTGAAATGTATCATTTTCTGTGACAAATGCTAAAATAAGGCTACGATAAAATAACAGATTGAGGACAAGATAAATGCCATAGAAACAAAATTTTTATAGCGACACATGTAATTTTTTGTCATTTAAAAATAAAATTTCGATGACGTTAGAGAAAATTTTCACTAAGACAAAGAAGGACGCACATACTATGACAATGCTTGTGACGATGAAAATTTGTCACCTTAAATCTATCGTGATGAAAATACATGTTTTTGGGACAATTTTGGTGCGTCATAAAATGTAAAATTTCTTGTAATGAAGGATGAAAGTGGTTTATGTTCTGAGTACTCCAATGCCAAAAATTGTGGAGGATGAAACGATCGTACAAACAAGGAAATACTGTAAATGGGAGAATGATGACTACAATTTGTCGTGGGCACATCTTAAACAATATGTCTGATTCCTCTTTGCTTTTTATCAAAATGTTGAATCTGTAAAAGAACTATGGGATAATTTGGAAGCCAAGTATACGGAAGAAGATGCTTCACGTAAGGAGTTTCTTGTTAGAAATTTCATCAACTATAAGCAGGTTGATAGTAAATCGATAAAGGAACAACAGAATGAATTGTCGAGAATTTTGGGACAATTTACCCAACATGAAATGAAGATGGATGAATCCGTTTTTGTTTCTAGTATCATTGAAAAATGTCACCATCTTGGAAAGATTTCAAATGAAGTTTGAAACATATAAAGGAAGAGTTGATTTTAGTGAAACTTGGAAGTCATCTTAGGATTGAGGAATCCTTGAGAGCTCAAGAGATTGGGAATAATTTTAAGGGAAAGAATCAAGTTGGTTTTGGTTTTGCTAATATGGTTGAAGGAGAATCTTCCATATGAATTCAAAGGGAAACAAGGATAATAAATGAATGTTTAAGGGGAACAAAAATTCCAACAAGAAGCCCAGTGGTATGTTGGAAGTGTGGCAAACCTGGTCATTTCAAGAACGATTGTCGGTTTGGAAACGAAAATAACAACTCTGGTTCGAGTGAATCCAAGGATCCTGAAAAGCAACAAGGTCAGTTATTAACCCAAAGTTGTAATTTTGATAAGAATTATGTATCATTAATTTATGAGGCATTTTATGCACAGGATGATGATGTTGCTAGGTCGGTTGATTCGGTAAAAATAAGTCATGTATGTAAAGATCTTCGCTTGTTTAATGAATTTCAACCAACTGAAAATGAATCTCTATTAAAGATGTGAAATGTTGCGACTGAACCAATCAAGGGATTAGGAAATATTACTCTTGTATTTACTTCTAAGAAATGTAAAAATTTAAGTATGTGTTGTATGTTCTTGGAATTCAAAAGATTCTGTTGTCTAGTGTTGTACTTATTAATAGTGGTTATAAACAAGTATTTGAAAGTGGCAGTTATATCTTTTCAAAACATAGTTCTTTTGTTGGATTTGGATATTTGTGTAATAGTATGTTTATGTTAAATATTACAGTTCCGTTTAGTCATCATTAGTCTGCTTTTATGCTTTCATCTAGTGATAGCAAATCTTTAAATAAATCAGTTTTATGACATGTTAGACTAGGTCATTTTAATTATAAAAGATTGATGGATACGTCTAAAGTGAGTCTTATACCTTCTATTGATGCAAGTCATGAGAAGTGTAAGATTTGTATGTTGACCAATATTATTAGGAAGCCTTTCAAGAATCATGTTAGTATGTCTCTAACATTTTAGAACTAATTTATAGTGATTTGTGTCACTTTCATTCGACTCGTTCCTTAGGAAATAATAAATATGTTGTAACTTTTATTGTTGCTGCATCTAGATTCTGTTATGTATATTTGCTGCATGTTAAGGATGAAACTCTTGATAAATTTAAGATCTACAAGAATGAATTACAGTTACATCATGGTAATCTGATTAAAAGTTTGCGTACTGATAGAGGTGGAAAATATTATGATCCATTGTATTTTCAATCTACTAACCAAACTACAGCTCCTTATACACCACAACGAAATGGTGTGGTATAAAGGAAGAGTCGGACCTTGAAAGAAATGGTTAATTCCATGTTATTCTATTCAGGATTAAGTGAAGGTTTTTAGGGTGTGGGTATGTTGACAACCTGTTATTTATTGAATTCTATTTCTAATTAAAGGAATCAGATTACCCGTTATGAACTTTGGTATAAGAGAGTACCAAAGTTGAGTTATTTGTGAGCATGGAGTTGTAGGGAAATTGTGAGACTCACTAATCTAAAAACGAGAAACTTGGGTGAAAAAGGTATTGATTGTATTTTTATAGGATTTACTGAGCATTCTTATCCATATATGTTTTATGTAATAGAATCTAATGACTACGTGTCAATGAACACGATAATAGAGTCAAGAGATGTTATCTTTGATGAAAATAGGTTTACATCTATACCTAGACCAAGGAATATGAATAATAATTCATTTAGTGGGAACTCTATTCAATCTGCTAGTGTTTTTGGAAGTAATATTTTGTTACCTGAACCATCTAAACTTAGGAGAAGTACTAGAGTTAGAAAAGCCAAATCATTTGGAGATTCAAGTGATGTTGCATTTTGGAAAGAAGTAATGCATGATGAGATGGATTCTATCATGTATAATGATGCGTGGGAATTGACTGATCTTCCACCTGGTTGTAAAGCTTTAGGAAACAAATGGATTTTCAGAAGAAAAATGAAAGTGGATGGTACCATTAATAAGTACAAAGCAAGATTGGTTATCCAAGGCTTTAGGCAAAAATTAGGGATCGACTTCTTTGACACTTATGATAGTGAGGACCTTAACTATTAGGTTGTTGATTGCTCTATTGGCTATAAATAACCTTGGGACTTACCAAATGCATGTTAAAACAATAATGGTGATTGGATGAGGAGATTTATATGAAACACTAAAAAGGGTTCATTATGTTAGATTGTGAGAATAAAGTATTCAAATTGAAGAAGTCTTTATATGGACTGAAACAAGCACCAAAAGTTTGATGTTGTTGTTTTGTCTAATGGTTTTCTAATCAACCAAACGGACAAGTGTGTATATAGCAAGTTTTATGCTTTTGGTAAAGGATTTATAATTTTCTTATATGTGGATGACATGTTGATTTTTGAAATTGACCAAAATCAGGTTGATATAACGAAGAAATTCTTGTCATTTAGTTTTGATATGAAGGATATGGGATAGGCTAAAAGAATTTTGGTATAAGAATTAAAAGGAAGAACAATGTTATTCAAATTTCTCAATCGCGTTATATTGAGAAGATTTTGAATAAGTTTAATTTCAAAGATTGTTCTTCGGTTAGTACTCTTATGGATCCTTGTCTCAAGCTTTTTCCGAATAGTGGTGTTGCAGTATTGCAACTAGAATACTCTAGAGTTATGGATAGTTTAATGTCTGTCATGATTAGTATTATGCCTCATATAGCTTATGTTGTTGAAAACATAGTAGATATACTAGTAATCCTAGTTTTCTACATTAATGAGCGTTCAATAAAGTGTCCAAGTGTTTGAAAGGAACTAGAGATTATGGTTTGACCTTTTCGGGATTTCCTTCAATTTTTTAATGATATTCAGATGCAGTTATATTTCAAATGAAACAGATAGTTCTTCCACAAATGGATGGGTATTTCTTCTTGAAGGAGGTGCTATCTATGAGCACGCCCACCGGTTTTGTACCAAGTTCAGCCTCTAGTGAAGACTGGTGTTATGGAGTCGCCACTTAATTAAATTTTTACAGGTCAATTAAGAAAACCCTAAAAAGTAAACCAGAGATGGGTTCGGGGAACATGTCATGATTTGTGTGTTGGACTATATGAAATGCAGGTGAAAAAATGCTTTTTCATTATTTGACTTGGAACTCATAATTTATTACGGATTGGCCTACATATCCCATGTTGAATAGGAAAATTAAAGTCAATGTAGTTCAGGAGAATGCCTATTGAAAGGCAAAGGATGCTTTATGCATGCATGAATGCGTTTTAGTCGAGTTGGGTTTATTTTACCAAATTAATTTATAGACTTAAAGTGAGAATGCTTCTTTTGAAGGCTTTAATGCAGTGTGATTACTGTGATGAGTGCAACTAAATTCATTTTAAGGTTTAGTTGAAGTGGAATGACTTTATGTCAAGAGTTGATTAATTGTGGGTTTACCTAAATTCAATTTAGGGTTTAATTCCATGTTGAGTGGCTTTATGCCAAAAGGTTGATTGATTACCTAGCTCTAATTTAAGGTTTCCTTAATTGACCTCTTTAGGTGATGTAAATGAGGATGGTCATTTTAGACCGGAGATGAATGTAATGTAGAGAAAAAGGAATAGAGAATTATACCTTGTTCGCCTTGGAACTGCTCCTCAAATCCAAATTAATTCAATTAAATTTTAATTTAAGTTAAAATTTAATCGGGCTGCAATTCAAAATTAAGACTCTAGTTGCCAGATAGAAAGCTTCGAAAAGATCGAATAAGGACTTAGAGAGAAGAGGCCAGTGCTCCAAATAGCCGGGGTCTTGATTACTGAGGCTAAGGGGCCTATTTATAGGCGAGAAAGGACATAAAAGGGGGGGAAATAGGATTCCCGGCGCGCGTGCGCCGTTGCCCGGCGCACGGGTGCCGGTGGCCGGCGCATTGGCGCCATTGGATGGCGCACATGCACCATTGGCGATCGCACATGAGCCCTGGATGGCACCTGTGCGCCAATGGCTGACGCACATGCGCCCTTGACGGCGCATGTGCGCCATAGGCCGGCACCTGGGCTGCTGGGGGACACACTCGTTCGGTGGAATTCTTCGCGTTTTTTGTGATTTTCGGGAGTTTCGAACCTCCGAAAATAAATCCGAGATTAGTTCTGCGATTCTCGTTCCGTTGCGGACGTTTTGAGTGGTATGTTGGCATGCTTCTGGAGACTTTTACTAGAGCTGCACTGTGTCCTTCGATTGAACTTTCAAGCCAAAAAATCGAGTATTCACAGTTGCCCCTCCATTTGGGCCTGTGAAAATGATTCACAGGACCAAATGGACCTTTGAATCGAGATTTTTTTTTGTGAGGGCAAAAGAACCTGCATTTTGAGATTTTTCCATAAACATGCATTATGTATGCTTATGAAATGATTTTCATGATTTTTGGTTTGTATGCTTATCCACACATTTTCTGATTCTTCTGTCATTATGAATCCTCTTTCAATCACTGCACATTCTTAAGATCGAAAAGATCAATCTAGGATGATATGGCTTTGCCCCCTTTATCACACTTAGGGGAGTTGCTACTGACTATGACTTCCTCTGCGCTTGTGCTCGACTATGGGATCCTGAAGCCCACGTCTTTCGTTTTGGAGGCGACTGGTCAGAAATGTTTCCTCTTTTTAAGGAATTCTGCGCAATTATCGGGTGTGATCCCAATAGCCCACTCGTTCGCAATGAGCTCCGAGTAGGCAATCTTCGCTGCTTTGCAGACTTGTTTGGCTTTTCTTATCCTAAAGCCAAAGAGATGATTGTGGATAAGAAGAAGGTTGTGCTTCTCCATCTTATTGACGAGTTCTTTGAAGCGGAGTTAGATGACCC
>CAOJBJ011666257.1:0-11493 GCA_948291685.1 Euphorbia celastroides | reverse complement strand
AAAAATATCTTTCGTTGAGAAAGTGAGTGAACTGTTGGAGACGGTATCCAACAGCAGTACCAGAGAATAGGAAATAGAGGAAGGTACTCTGTTTCTGGAAAACTCTGGGGTTAGAGAATAGGAAACAGAGGAAGGTACTTTGTTTCTGGAAAACTCTGTAAGAAGGCTTCTCCACCGATAAGGAGTCACTAGTGAAGATTAAAATCTTGGAGACGGTATCCGGGGACTGGAGTAGGCGACGGTAGCCGAACCAGGATATATCGCGTTGGTGATTTTGCTTACTTTGCTTTTTACTCAGTAACCCACTGAACACTCAGCCTTGCTGACTATCAGTGTTGCATTCATATTGCACTTAAATTCCAAACACTGAAAAAGCCCGCTGAGACTTAACATTCTCAGCGCGCCTGTGTCAGTATTAGCGAAGATACTTCGTCGCTGATCAGAAGGGGTTAAAATGAAAAGTTTTCAAAGACTATCTTTTAACTTGTGTTTAATCGCTAAAAGTCATTCACCCCCCTCTAACACGTGTTATTAAGCCCAAGGGGACCAACATATTTTGAATTTTTTGAGACCGGATCAACCTCTATCCACGTGGATTCCGGATCCTTTCCTTCTTTGATGGATTCCGGAACTTCCTGATCCGGATCTTGTCTTAACACTTTGACTTCTCGAATTTTGTTACTCTATTTTAACTTCAGGATTTTGTTTATCTTCAAACCTTCTTGAAAGTGGGCCGGATCTTTGACTTGACATATCTTCTAACTTTGGTGAACCACTTCCAACAGATTAAAATTTTTTAAAGTTAAAAAAATAATTTTAAATAACATTTAAATAAATCTCAATTCATGCATTTATATTAAATATATATATTTCTAAAAAAAAATTTATTACACCAACTTTATTCTTTCACTCTTTTACTTTAAAGTAGTAAATTCAAATTGAAGTCTTATGAAAAGATTTCAGCTTTTGAAAACGGAGAGGATGATCACAATTTTTTTAAGAAAAGTGTCGAGCAATCGGGAATTTATATTAAACTCCTGATATTTTACTCTTCTTTTATTCAATAATTGAAATTTAATTTACACTTCATTAATTATTTATTTATTGTACATTCAATGATCTGATTGAAAATTACTGTAAAAAGCCATCGTTGGACGTGTGAGTGGGACCCGTTATCCAACTCCGCCTAATCATGATTCGTGGTTGATGAATGAGTTGAATAATGGGGATGTTGATTTTGATTTGAAGCAGAATTATTGGATGTTAGGAGAATTGGGTTTCCAAATCTTGATAAGTTCAAATAAGTTTCATAAAGGCCTACTGCACCGGGACATTTTTTAAGTTGTCCCAAATAGCCCTCGTTCCCCTGAACTTTCAAGTGTGTCTCTCATCCCTCTAAACTTGTGAAAATGTATCTATTAGGCCCCTTCAATTTACAAAAATGCACCACTTTGCCCCCTAAATGACTTTTCAAAAATTTCATTTTTTCCATCCAACTATAAGTTGACATGTGGAATTTTTTAGGTTTAAAGGCACTTTTTTGACAAGTTTAGGGGGATGAGAGACTCTTATGAAAAAGTTTAGGGAGGCGAGAGGCATACTTGAAAATTCAGAAAGACAAGGGGTTATTCGGGACAACTTTACAGGGGTCCCGATGCATTGAGCCTTTTATAAATGATATTTATCTTTTGAATATGATGGTGACATCAATGAAATGAATAAAAAGTGAGCAGTCTATAGAGAAAACAGTCTGGCTCATGAAATATTGTGTGATGTTCGGTGAAATGTCATAATATGATGAGGAGGTATGGTCAATCCACTTATTGTACATATTAATAGTTGTTTCCACTTGAATTTGTGACCTATTAATCACATCGGGTTATTGTAAATAATTATAGAGATTAGTCTCTAATAACATCTAATGTTATAATGAAAAGGGAAGTGCATTTATTCCTTTAGTAGTTTTGTTCATGTGTTGGCTTTGGATCAAGACGTTATCGAGTTCAGTAATATAATGTTGGGAAATTTCAGTTCAATACTGTTTTTATAGAGAAAATCTATTTATTACTAAAAGTAAAGAAATCTTAAATTACTATTTTAATCTCATTCATTTGAATAGTTAATTAAATAAAAAAATTCTTAATTAATGTAGATCATAATTAATATTAAATCCTAAAAATATGTGAAAAGATGAAAAAAGAAAATCAAATCGTATATGATCCTTATCAAGATAAGTTTTGTTATTTTTTTTATTACTTTTTTAACCTTTTTATTTTATAGGTTTCATATTTATTCGCATATTTATAGAGATATAATTGACTACATTGATCTCAATAGTTACATTACTTATAAAATTTGATGATCTTTTTATATGATGACTGAAAACTTTTAGTACAAGCAAAATTAGCAGTAAGACTATTGAAATTCAAGAGTAGCAAGATGACTTTTTCTTAGCATGCTCCTATTTCTGTTGGAGATAAATTTTGCAAAGTATATTTGAAAAGAGAATTGAGGAAACACCCGAATAGACACCCGAATTTTAACTGGGGAAAAAAGAATTTGCACTCTCATATCTTATCACTCGACTATTATGTATATTACAAAATAAATTTATTATTGATGTATTCATTAAGAATGATATATTTGTGCATCACACTGGCACTACACCGATTTATATTAGAGACAAAAATATGAAATAGGTTTCATGTTGTGGACCTTGTGGTACTTTAAAGTTTTCATGCTCGTTCTTTGAGTAATAATATCCATTTATTATTAAAAAAAATAAATATAAATTCATTAAAACTTATCATATTTAAATTTTATTAAAGTTATTGTCTAATCATCAATCCACAAGAATATGACCAAACTCGCATTCTTTTTTCTATTTTATTTTACACTTACTTTCCAATTCTTTAGATTTTCTAAGGCGCAGTTTTCAAGTTTTTATTTAAAATTAAAGAATAATTTCAAAAATCTCTCTTGAGATTTCACTCGTTTTCAAAAAACATTTTTAAAGTTCTTTTCTCTCAATAACACCTATGAGGTTTCGAATCGTTATAAAAAAATAATATTTTCTCTTAAAGGGCCGTGAAATACTGATGTGCCAAGAGACATAGTTATCAAACTCAATTTTTTTTAACCTAAGAATCCATTAACCCTAAAACTGAACCATTTACGGATAACCTCAAACCCATATACCTAATAACCAATTATATCCTAACTCCAACCCAACCCTAACAAAAAGTGTCCTTGGCGCTAACAGACGGTCGGGATCGCAAATTTGTCGAATATACACCGTGAACCCAACTCCGCCACCGGTCAAAGCTCTCTCTCCCCTCTTCCTATTTCTTCCCTCCTTACCCTTCTATTGACAGAAAATCGAACCCCGCCGCCACAATTCTAGATCCTGCCATCTCCAATCAATTTCGGAGGAATCAAATCCCGATTCAAAATGGAAATGAAAATGAAGGCAAGGTTCTTTTCTAGCTTTCGTCATTAGATATTTCGCCATCGCCGCTTTGCACGTAGATGTAAAGACTCTCGATGGTGATTTCGACCAGATCTAGGTCGTAAAAGATGGATATGGAGGATTTTGTTGAGAGCGGAGTGAATCTCGTCGATGTTCAGCACCGAAGGAGAGGAATTCGGTGGTGGAGGATGAGTGTTTGGCGGTAAAGAGTTTCTGATTCCACCCGCGAAAAGTGATTTTGAAAGAAATTAATTTTGGTTTTTTTCCTGAAATTTCAAAGCTTGCAACGGGGCTTTTGTTCGGTTTTGGGATATTTCCGAAAAATTAACTCTGGCAATGGGGTTCAGTCCGGTTACGGGTTTTCGCCGGAGTATCGTCAACGGTGGTGCTGGTGGCTTGCTGGTTAAGAGTTTCAGTATTGAGAAGTGGAAGGGAAGTTGGGAATAGAGATTTGGGTATTTGGGTTTAGGGTTATTGGGTTAAAAAATAGGATTTTCCTGTTTTGTCCCTTGCCATATCAGCATTTAACGGCTCTTTAACAGAAAATGATGTTTTTTTATAACGGTTCGAAAATCTCATAGGTGTTTTTGAGAAAAAAAAACTTTCAAATGAGTTTTTAAAAATGAGTGAAACATTAAAAAAGGTTTTTGAAGTTATTCCTAAAACTAAATATAAATATACATTGATGTACATTTATAAAGTTAGTTTTTCTTCTAATATACCATTCAAAATTAAATTTTGTGGTTGAATCATATAACACCATAACATCTTTTTCTGATTCCATAATTTACCCTCATTTCAAAAAAAAAAAAGTATACTAAACTTTTTAAAGTTTAAAAAAAATTTATTCTTTGTTACACCAAGTTTATTCTTTCACTCTTTTACTTTAAAGTAGCAAATTTAAATTCAAGTCTTATGGAAAAAATTTCAGCTTTTGAAAACGGAGAGGATAATCACAATTTCTTTATAAGAAAAGTGTGGGTCAATGATAATTGGGCGTGTGAGTGGGACCCGGCTATCCAACTCCGCCTAATCATGATTCGTGGTTGCCTCGAGGCGCTTAAGTGGCACAATCATAGTTATCAAATCAAGATACTTATCGTGTATGGAAATCTTAATTTTATAAATCGTGAATCGTGAATCGAATCATATTGTAATATTCAGTTTAAGTCCACAATAACATAAATATAGATTATTGAACATGTTTGACTTAATATATAATCATAATTTAATTCGTAAATGCAATTTTAAGATAAATAAAGAAGTCATATAAGCTAAATAAGTACTTGAACTTCAAAAGTAATACAAACATCATGTCAATCACCGTCATTTTCTTCTTCTTCCATGTTTATACTTGTCATTTTTTGCTTATTTCAAATTGACTGATTCATTCCACCTCATAAATTTGAATTAATTCTAAGGTGTATCGTATCGAATCGTAAGGTTCATGTTGTAAATCGTAAGATTCGTATCGTGAATCGTAAAATTTTAGTGAATTTAGATACGCTCCATAGATAGGAATCGATTTATGAGCAAATCGAACCGAATCGTAAGATTCGTATCGTGAATCGTAAGATATTGATAACTATGGCTTATAGATCAACATCCCAACTAGATTGATGAATCTGCTAGTAGAGCCAAATAACCAATATTAAAAAAATTTGCATTGCCATCCTAGCCACTTAATAAACAGCCCCTCACGGTCCTTGACTTTTTTCTATTTTTTATATAACTTTTTTTATTATTTTTCCTTTTATTTTAATTAAGAAAATAATATACGGATGACATTATAAATTTATAATTAAGAAAAAAAAATGTAGTAAATTGTTTGACTCATAGCACATATCTTCATAATGATATGATATAATTTATGTTGGACCACCACCTCTATAAGTTTGCTTTTGGATTTTCTCCCAAATATCTTGTATCTGCGAAAATACGTATATATGATCAGGCCCAACCCTACCATAAGGCAAGTGAGGCACTTGCCTAGGGCCCCAAACAATTTGAGGGCCCAATAATGCTTTGTAAATCTTGTAATTATGTACATATTCTAGCATTTTTCTTCTTTATTTTTTCTTTATAAAGAGTAATGGCTTTGGAAAATAAAATATAGTCGTTCTTAACGTACCGAATTATTAATATCATGACCACCAAGCTATATTACTTAACGGATTATTGTGAATCTAATCGGACGTGTAGAACATTGTTTATTTCAATATAGTTTTACGAATTACAATGCAAAATATTTTTTTTTTGAAAAACCCCCAGGCGAACGATGAGTTCACTCAAATGAAAAGAGAAATGAGAAGGATGCAAATTTCGAGACGAATATCCCAACTAGGTTGATGCGTTCGCTTACCTACAAAACATCCTCCTCGGTTTTTATTAAATAAGAGTCAAAAGACCCACTGTTCAATTACATCCCAAAAAATAACCGAACAAGTCTAATCGTGAAAAACTAGTCCGAAAACCTAAGTTAGGGGAACCAATTAAATCCGAAACCTGAAAACCCACTCCTCTTTTCCAAATCTTACACTCGAACTAACATCCGAAAAGGCAAGCCAACCGGAGATACTCAATCTTCAAGCAATGCAAAATATTTCAAATGAAAAAAATTCTCAGAATGAGAATTCACCTGAAGAATCATGGGAGGTCGATGACTTTAAGGCCACGTATCTTGATAGACAAATCGACACTTCGATACTATTTTGAGAGTTTTAAATAAAATAAAATTATTTTTAAAATAAGAAAAGAAAGACAATTTATTATAATTTATAAAGTATCAAATACTCCTACCTTATCATATCATCGTACCTAAAAATTTACTAATGTGCAATCAATTATTTATCAAAAAACTTAAACTCTAAAATTAAAATCGTATACACTAAAAATAAAACTGCAAATAGAAAGATGACTCTCAAATAAAGAATGTATATGCAGAGATACTTGACGTGCTAGACGTATTTACCATTCCAAGAAACTTTTTAGACGTTATTTTTTCTGTCATTTCTAAATAATGACATAGTATTATTATTTAACTCTTTCATTAGTGGCAAAGGTTGTAGCCTAGTAGTTAATAATTAAATCTGTAATTTTAGAGGTCGCAGGTTCGAGTCCACACTCGGGTGGGGAGAGATAAGAGTTTTCTTTGAATATTATTATAAGCCCATTATGAAGTAAATTTTTAAAAAAATTTAACTCTTTCATTAACGAAATTAATGGTCCAGACATCCAGTTTCCTAACGCTCTCTTGTACAAAATATTTTTATTTTCTATGGTATTTTCTAATTTATTTTATTTTCATAAAGTAAATGTTACCTTACTTTTGATCACCATTGGATCAATTTTGTAAAAATTGGTCCAACAAGTTTGAAAGACAGAGTAGTACATAACCGTAATATTTTCTATCATTTCCGAGTAATTAATTTTTGTACGTTCCTATTTCCTTGTCACGTATTACTAGAAGCACATCAGTTAAACATCATAATATTATCGTTTAATTGTAAGTGATTATATAAAAGAGTTAAAAAAAGTTACTGAGATATTGAGTTTGAACCCAACCTATCCCTAGTTAAAACCGTCGAATATCAGGTGGTGAAATTGTGAATAACAAGTAATTACCAAAAATAAAAAGCTTTGGAAAATAACGAGTTAAGGGGGTGACGTATAGAGTATAAATGAGTTGTGTGGCAACAGCCGTTTGGTGCAATTTAACAACACCGCAACACGGAAGCACAAATTTGTTTGACTAGCTTAACATTCAAAACAGGAAATACTGGCCTTAAAGTCACCACAGGAGTTCAATACAAAGAAATACTGGCTAACTGCATATACATAAATAGATTATACAACCAAACCTTTAAACCAATCTATTTCTTAAAAACCTATATAAAGATATAGAGAGAAAAACACACAGGAGTTCCCCAATTTGCACAAGTGAAGCCCTTTGCTTATCTCGTGTTCGGAAGGCACAAGGTTAACATACTATAGTGCCTCTCGAAATATAATACTATGGCCTCTTTCAAATATACATTGGCTGTGTTCATCTTTTCCCTCTTCCTCTACGCAGCCATAGGTATGTATATAAACATCGTCATCATATACATGCATCAAAAGCCTGCCCATACTTGTCCCACGTAGTTGACTGTTGCCCTGAATTTAGCAAACGTGCACCAATTTACCCTGAAATGATATATGTCAGTTTCTGATTGAATGTAAAAAAAAAAATTGGTAAAACATGTTTGAATCTTCAAATTACCAAGAAGCTTGCTAGCTACGCAAGACATTTAGGTTTGATTTGTTCTCCTTTGCCAAGGGCTAAAGGAACTACGAAGACAATCGGTAATTTGTGGCAAGTATAGGTTAATTCCGATACATTCAAAAAAATGATTTGATGAGATGTTAAAAATGAATTAATATTGCAGGGGAGATAGTGTGCGAGAATCTATCCAAAGAGATGTGTGCATTTTCAGTAGCATCTTCGGGGAAGAGATGCTTGCTAGAGACATCAAGAGACAAGAAGACGGTTTACGAATGCAGGACATCAGAGATTGTAGTCGACAAAATTGCAAATTACATAGAGACCGACGAATGCGTGAAGGCTTGTGGAGTTGACAGAAACTCTATGGGGATCTCTTCGGATGCTCTGCTCGACCCTAACTTCACCAACAAGCTCTGCTCTCCCGTGTGCTACGACAGGTGCCATAACATTGTTGATCTCTACTTTAACTTGGCTGCAGCTGAAGGTGCATTTTTACCGGATCTTTGTAAGGTGGCTGGCACCAACCCACACCGTTCGGTGATTGAGCTCATGAGCTCTGGGAATGTGGCTGCTGGTGGTCCTCCACCCAGCCCACCACCTTCCGTTAGCCCTGATTCTGCTCCTACTCGTTGATCGATTTGCTCGGAAGCTTCTACATTGATTTATTTTTTATGTTATTTGTGGAAACATATTCCGTGATTTGTATGATTATTTTGTTATTCCAAATGGAGATGATATTTTAAAATTCCATTGTAGAGTTTGGTTGAGTTGGAGTTGCGTTCGAGGGATACGTTTGAATATTAGTCCGATGGTTTCCTTAATATATGCGAGATATAATAAATTTATTATTGTTAATTATCATTGTTGTTATCATTGTTATTAGTAGGTTTTACTAAACCTATAAGATTCAATAAATGGTTGAGATTGTCCTAACTTTACAACTTTACCAACTTTTGAACTTAGAGAATCCTAATTCACCTAGGTTTACTTGCATCCATTCCAGTCACATATGTATAGTTTCTTGTATTTTCATGCATGCATCCAACAAAGAACTGAATTTGGGTATGAGTATATTGGATATGAGCTGCAGCGAGTCTGGCTACACAATATATTATCAGCTCAAATTCAACTTGATAGCAGTGAACTCAACTCTAGCGAGCTCCCAAATCCTGAAAGACAACACATGTTAGATAGGCCGGCGAGATCTCTCCGATGCTTAAGTTAGACAGGAACTTGAAGAGGAATATATAGTAGATAATGAAGAGAAGAATTACCCTTTGATACATGCCTTAATTAGTTCCTTTATATATTGTATTTGGGAGAGGGAGAGGGGACCACTTGTGATGTGGCACCTTATGATGTGGTTTTGGCACGGCTTGGGCTCTTCTAAGAGCTTGTGATCGGGTTATGTCATCAAAGGTACAGGTTGTCGTCTGTATCTTGTCTGCGGTTCTGCCAATTAATGCAATTTGTACCTTAGCTGCCACATGTCAATTCTTGGCCTGTGGCTTGTGTCCTTGTGTGGTCTGACCTCCGACGGAGGGCAAGGTGGTCAACATCGCCTTTGACGAGTTCTTATATCAGACTTTCTTGACTAGTGCCATCTTGGTGGCGACCTCGTCATATGAAGCGGATCTCGCTCTCTGGCCTCTTGGGCTCTTGGAGAGGTTAGCTTCGACGGATTTTCTATGGGTCTTGGGCCCAACTTGTTATTTGCTATTATGTTATCACAACTGATAGAAAATAGGCTAAATCTAAAAAATATGACATATTTTGACTCAGTAATAAAATAAAGTTTGTGTTATTTTTTTCACGAAAAGTGGTCTGTGATTTCAGTTTACAACACAAAGGTTTTTTTAATACTAACTTACATCACAAAATGGGGTAATATGTTTATTCTTGTATGAAATTTCGCAAGTAAGTAAACAAAAATATAATACACATTATTACAAAAAGTTTGAAATTTCTAAAAAGTGGAGATATTTTCTTTTTAAAATTAAAAAGCAATGATAAACCTTAAGAAATCATAAAATAATAAATAATTTTTTGAAATTTTTTATAATTTTGATATCTAATCAATAAATAATACAATCGGATCATAAGAATGTTGAATTAACTAAAATAAAATGGTTAACAACAATTAGTTTTTAATAAAAAAAATATATTTTTCGTTATTAAACAAAACACAAATCATATTTTTGAAATTTACCCTAAAAATAAAAGGGAAGGTTTGGACTGAATTCTTTATCAAAAATATTTGGAGGTTTTATTATCATAATACTCATATTTACAATTTTCCGAAAAAGTTGCTAACGAATCAAATAAAACTCAGCATGGCGTTTTCAATAAAAAAAAATTTGTTTTAGTCGAGACAGTCCTTTATTATTTGTTATTATTTAATAAAAAAATATTTTTTGCATTATTCTATTAGAGATTTTTTTTTGAAAAATATGTTGTATCGACATTAAGCTCTTTGAGCTAGGACCATCCCTGACGAGTGAGCAGAAAGTGCAACCGCCCTCGTAGTCATATTAAATTATGTTTAGCATATAGTATTGAAAAAATAAATATCATAATGTCAATTGGTACCACTAACAAATTAGATGAAAGGTAATAGATTCAATTCTCAAAACTATAGCAAAATGAAACTTTGTAATGATTTTCAAAATAGAATAACTAAGAGATGGCGTGCACACCTTGCATTCTAAATGCCAATTCCAACAAGTAAAATGGTATGCTTTTTTCTTATTAATCTTGCTGAATCGTATTGCAATATTTGCAATGTTTCTCCTGAGAACTTTGTATCAATATACGAATGATTTTTCTTTTTCTGTGTACTGTACACATTAACCTGTTGTGGATCTAATCACCCATTTAATTACTATTTTTTTATTTTAATGAAAGCTATTCTTTACTTATTAAAACATTAAATTATTTAAAATAATCAACGCTACACAACTTTTATGAGATAAGAGACCATATTTAAAAAAAATTTTGAAACCTCGAGCCCCTTTTACTAAAAAAGTTTCTGTAGGACTAATTTTATAAATGACTGAAACTTCAAATAATTTTTTTTTAAAATTTATCCATTTTATTAAGGGCGTTGAGGACACAACTTGCAAACAAGAAATACAGAGCTACAACTTAAAGGTCAATCAAAAGAACTCTTATGGCAAACCTTAAAAAAAGAAAGGCCTAATGCATACTTAGTCCCCCAATTATCATGATTTTTTGAGCTAACATCCTTATCTTTTGATTGTTAGTTTTAACCCCCTAGATTGGTAAAAGTGTTAGTTTCAGCCCATAATTGCCACGGTCACATTTTGATTGAAGAGACAAAATTAAAAAATTTAGCATCTTCGAAAAGTCAAACCAATTACAATGTGACACGTGGCAACTGAGGGGGAGGGGGAGGTTAACGATTTGGTAGAGTTTGGGGGGTTAAAACTATCATAAAAAAGATGAGGTGTTAACGCAACAAAGTGTGATAGTTGGGGGACTAAATATTTATTTGGCCAGAAAGAGAAAAACAACCACTTAATATATACCATAAGACTGCAAAAAATGCGACTTGAGTAAAAAAACAAAACAAAACAACACCTCTTAACTTCTGAAATGCTTGGCCTTCTACAGACGCATGGCTTTAATTTACTGATAAAATTAACAGCCAACGAAACCGTGGTAGAAGAACAAGATGTGTAGAAATTGTCAAGAGCAGAAGGTTAGAGTTATTGAGAGATTTCATATTGGAAGATGAAAA
>CAOJBJ011666027.1:0-14869 GCA_948291685.1 Euphorbia celastroides | reverse complement strand
AAATCAAAAGAAGAGGATGATGGTCAAACTGTAATTTGGGAAAAACAGTACAAGAAACCGATTCCCAAAAGTCAAAAATATCAGAAGAAATAAGAGATCTATCCAGTCTACTATCAACTTGATGACTCCCGGGGCTGCCATTTGACCAAGTAAAAAAAGGTCCCGTTGTGGCTGGTTTAGTGAAGGTTGCTGCATCAATAAAAGCTTTGAACTCTCTGCAAGAGATCGGTAAAGGAGGATTACCCCTCCTTTCATGGCTGCCTAAAACAACATTAAAATCCCCCATGACGATCCAAGGTCCTGTTATAGAGCTACGAAAAGTCAAAATGTCACTATGAAGTTTCCTTCGAACACCTTATGAGTTACTCGGATAGACAAAGACAAAATAATAAAAAACAGGCTGCCGAGACAATGGCCAATAACAACTTGATCTGATACATAATCCATAACCAAAGTAACTGATAGAGATTCTAATATGAATGGCCACATATTCGAAAAAGACTTGGAATTAACAGTGACTAGCTGCATTCCCAAAGATCGCCAAAAGGAAGTAGGAATGCTATGTAACAAAACCTTTGGTTCCGCCAAACACAACAAAAGAGGTTTGTGACAAGTAACCAGATTGTGAAGAATGTTTTGGGTATCCTGGTTACCGATACCCCTACAAATCCAAAATATGGAACTAATCATTTCTAGTAGTAGAGGGCATCCCCCTTCGACGGGTTCTGGGGGTAGGTTCAACAGTAATCTTAGCATTATTTTATTCCCTTTGGACTTAACTTCTGTCTAATTTTCAGATGAATCAACAGTCGGATCTTCAATGCGGGAAATAATAACCGCAACATTGTCAGCAACAGATGGCCGATCTTCTGGAGCTTCAATCATGGTACCTGAAGATGGGACAAAACCCATAAGAGAAGTTTCTACAGTGGTCGATTTAGCCACCATTGTAGAAAGTTGCAGATTATCACAGTGTTTTTCACGAATGGTGATACTGCCTCTAGACGCTAGAGTTTGTGCAAGAATAGCCTGATCAGTTACTGGCTCACTCTCAGAGTCACTAATATCACATTTGTCTGCCCAAGTGAGCTTTCCTTGTCCAGGATGTTGCAGAGTAGGACTCTTAGAACAGATTTTTCTCATGCTCGTTCTGTAGAAGGAGACTTTCCCCTTTCCATGATAGAATTTTCATGGGTGGAACTGACTGATGTATGCTTCCTCCTCCAAATTCTTGTCACAGATCTACCCCGATTCATAGGAGCCTCATGCTTTTTCCCATAAGAAGGCTGAGAATTCCTCTTACATTGAGTGGATACATGCCCTATTGATTGACAAGTCGCACATAAAGAAGGGACTTTCTCATGTTCAATACTAATCCAAAAATTTGGAATTATCTGTATCGATTCGCATTTGATCTTTCAGAGGTTTGGCAAGATCAACATCAACAAGAATTCTAGTAAAAAGCCTGAATTCACCAGAAACAATGTTTTTATCAAATCGTAGTGGGACTCTAATTCCATAAGTGATGGCAGATAGTAATGTTTTATCCCAGAATTCATAGGGTAAATTAAACAACTTAATCAATACCTGAGCATTGGTCTGTCTATGAGTGCGTAGAGGGGTCGAAACCTGGGTACCACGTAGAGAATCATATTATTCTAGGATTGAGGTGAAGATTGCCCAATCTCCATATCATTTGAATTTATTCAGTACCCAAGGAAACCAATTTCCATTGGCAGGAGATGTTCCACACTGAAGAGAGCTTTGATTTCAGGTCGACATGCTTCCATGGATTTTCTCCCTTCGACAATGAAAATCTACCTATAACCGAGAATTTACATGATTCAGTTCTGGCTCGGTGAACCTCTTCCGGAATTTTAATTGCCTTACAGCCATCTCCAGCATCGAGAATAAATTGAGTCGTAGGCGTCAACGCTGATCTGTCCTTCCCAGTAGAGGCCACAAATGAAGCAAATGTTTTAGCCTTTGGAGAGTTCGCATATGCAGCATGCTTGTTGCCCAAGAAATTAGATTTTTTCTGATTCAATGATTGAGAAACATGATCAGAAACGATCTGCGGGAAGAGATCAGAGAAATTCATTGTAAAGATGAGATCGGAGTATCCAAAACTAGCGAATCGGATTGAGAATTAGTCACAAGAGAAACGGCGGAAACCCTTGCACAACCATCCCTATTGGGCATACTTCAACCTTCCTCCTGAAAACAAAGCCATAGCTGACGAAAAGTAACATGAATATTAGTGTTAGTCCCATCAAAGATAATCTTGTTTCGAGTGGACCAAAGGATCCAATCTGCCAAAGTTGCTTAATCTGAGAACGATTTTTTAAATTTAAAATCACATTTAAATTATAAAAATAATTATATATCTTAAAAAATTCTAAATTTTGTCTTTAAAATATATTATATTGTCATCAATTAAATTACAAAATTTCATATTAAAATAAATAATATTGTCTTTTTTATCAACAAATTTTCAAAAAACATATTATAAGTGGTCACTTTTTGAAAAAAATTTAAAACCACGAGCCCCATTTTGGAAAAAAACACATGCCCCCTTTTGAACATTGCTAAAAGCACATGACATGTTTCTATACTTTATCCAAAATAACAAATACATCAAATAGAATACCTTCGACAATGAAGCGTAGTTCAATGTAAGCAACTCCACTTACACTTGATAGACCGTAGGTTCAAGTCATCCAAAGGAGAAGTGGAGAACTACTATCAATTGATCCTCTTTTATAAAAGGGGTTTTTTTAAAAAACCACCCTTGTGGTTTGTCTGTTTATAAAAAACATCCCTGAGGTTTTTTTCTCAAACACACCCCTGAGGTTTTGAGCGGTTATCAAAACGGTCTTTTCCGTTTAAAAATGGTTAAGTGATGACGTGGCAAGGGGTATTTTTGTCCAATCCCCATATTTTTACCCATTTACCCAAATCCCTTAAACCCTAACCCAAATACCCACCCTAAACTCAAATACTCACAACTGAAAACCTAACCCTAATCTCCCCTTACCGCCACCGACGACACCAAATCTCAACGGAAACTCACCAGGAACCCTAACCCTAACCCATTTCCACTCACCGGGAAACCTAAAAGCAATAAAACAAAAACCGCTTCTCGTTTGTCGATGACTCTACTTCTCCAACTCCCCGACAGTTGCTATTGCCGGCACCTTTCTTAAATCCCGTCCAAATCCCATCCAAAATAAAAAAACCATCCAGAAATATATATGGTTCGAGATCAACGAAACTCGGATTCCTCTTCCCAGTCCTCTCTCTGCCACCCAAATCCTGTTCTAAACAGCCACCCAAATCCCTTTTGCTCTCTCATTTCCAGCCAAAGCAGTTCACCAGTTTTTCTCTTGAGTTACACAATAGTTCAAATCAGAGCAAAAAGGGAGAGAGTTACGAAACCTGTTTGTTACCAGTGAAGAGGAGAGATGAGCGGCAGTGGGCGTTTTCCCTCCTAAACATTAGCGGCGGAGGACAATGCAGTAGGGGTGGCGGCTAGGGGTTCAGAGCAGCGAAGAGAGTTGGGGAAGAGGGGAGAAGGTTAAACGGGTTAGGGTTAAATTTGGGTTGAGTAAACAGGTTAGGTAATGGATTAATTGGTTAGTGGGTAAAAATTTAGGGTTTGACAAAATTATCCTTTGTCACGTCATCACTTAACCAATTTTTAGACAGAAAAGGGCGTTTTTGATAACGGCTCAAAACCTCAGGAGTGTGCTTGAGAAAAAAAACCTCAAGGATGTTTTTAAGAAACAGTCAAACCACATGGATAGTTTTTGAAGTTAACCCAAGAAAATAAACTTACCATTATCATAAAAACAAAATCTCACCATAATAGGTTATTACTTGACATAAAAACAAGAAAACAAACATAAACAAGCCAAAATGTTGCAGCTTATAAATTCTTAACACCCAACAAACAGTCTTAAGGATCCACCACCATACGAGCCCATTTCATAATGTCAACCAGATATACAGATTGATAAGTGGAAAATGTACCTATAATTTAGGGCTTATAATACATAAAATTCAACTTAAAATAGTTGTTTTATGTCATTTCCTAACTTCAAATCCATTTTGATACAGATTATTGTGACTAGGAGAAGACTGATGCGTTTTCGTAAAATTGGAGTGGAAATGGACCTGCGACAGCCCTAATGACGTGGCAGTAGTTGATTGAGCCACCATGACGGTCCTATAAGAGGGGAGAAGTTGAAGAAGGCAGGAGGAGCTCGAATGGGGAGGCGCCACACAAGCTTCTTGTTAGCCAAGGCTTTTCCAATGGAGCCACTTGCAATTTTTGGACTTTGTTTATTTCAGCCAATGGTCTTGCATCTTTCAACAATTTCCGGCTCTATTTTCTATGTTTTGTTTTACAATTACTTAATTAGTTCTTCTTTCTTTTTACCAATTGACCTTTAGTCAAGTGGTACACCTTCCAATGTGTTGGTGGGAGGTATTGGGTTCGATACTCAACCTTTTCAAGGATTTATTAATTATAAATAAAAATTAGTTCTTCTTTTTGTAGATATGCAAGGAAACAAAGTATGGGGATGCCACATAAAGGTCTCAACAAGCTTGTGTTGCTCACCATACTTACTTGGAACTTGGGTATTTTACTATCCAAAATTATTTTTATGTCTTGATGCTTCAAAGAATTTCGAATTTTTGAAAAATGATTATCTCAAGGGAGAAATGGTAAAAATGAAATTTGGATTAAAATACAAGGTGGCATAATTTTTAAACCGACACATGTTTTCAAGTAATTACTTAACCTTTGCTAATACATTAAGGGATGTAACATTCACCACTTTTTTTTTTGACTGGAAGATAACATTCACCACTTAAGTAAATTAATTAGCATTAATTGGGGAATTCATTTTTTTCCTACTAACTAAACAAATCTTTTTAAAATTACTTTCTTTCTCGTAAAATTACATTTTAATCAAAAGTTTTTCTTTTACCTGAATATATTCTAGGTTTACTTCCTTTAAATCTCAATTTTAAATTTTTTCATTTAGAAACTTTAAATTTTCCTAATTACATTGCCCTAACTTTTCGGTTTCAAAAACCACCCACACCCTAAGCCTGTATTAGCCATTAAACATGCTTTAACTGCCCAATTATCTCCTTAATCATCCATCATTACTTTCATGTGTCTCACACGCTTAACGCTTGGCACCTCACCTTGAAAACCGCCATTTTCATCCAATCACGGGTTAATTACGGTTTTTACCATCAACCTCCCCTCCCTCTTTACTTCCATTTTCAAATTTTAGAATTGTTTCAAATTTTAAAATCTCTTTTGATCTCTCCCAAATCAACTATCTGAATTCAACAATGGTGAACATAAGGATGAAGAGATCTTCCTAGAAAGAAGTGTACGTGCCAAAAGGAAGGAACCCCTTCCTTTTCCTCTATGTTAGGTTCGCAGCAAGCTACTCATCTAAAGAAAACCTTGTGAAGAATGTTGGAATTCGAGAACCCAGAACATATGTTGCGATATGAGCATTTTAACAAGCAGGAATTCCATCCCTCGAGAGTGGTTGACTGGAGCAACCTCAAAACACTCAAGTTGGATGACGGTTTTTGAACTTTCTTGCAGCATGGAGGCTTAGAGAGTTTCATTCAGAATATGGAGCCCGCTTAAAATGAATTAAACCTAGATTTCTTCAGCACTTTCACTTTGAATCTAGACATTGAAGATCTTAACAACCCAATGAAGATCAACTTTAGACTCTTCGGGTTGGGTAAATGTTGCTCTCTCAATGACTTGATCATGCACTTAGGAGTTGTGGATTCAGATAAGCTGTTGTCTAATGACTATGAGCAAGGATACAAGGAGGTGTCAGAGGATTTCGATGCTAGTAGGTTCTAGAAGGAGATAATTAGCTAGGATAACTACGCCAGTGACAATACAAAGTTGGTGCAATCTTACAATCACAAGATTTCCCAAAAGTTGTTGGCTAGTTCGCTATTTGAAAGGGAGAACCAGTCAAAGGTTCTCCAAGAGGGTCTGTTCACAATATGGTGCATGGAGAAGGGAAAGAAGATGAACATTGGCAGTTTCTTTGCCAAGTTTATAATGACTCTACCAAGAAATCCAAACAAGAAGATTTTAATTGGGTCCTTTGTCACCAAGATCACCAAATCCATGCTCACCAATTTCAATGAAGGAGGGCTTACCATTTCCTACTATCCTGTCAGTCCAGATTTCATCAACCTGTCTCAGATATAAGTGTGCAAGAAGTTCGCCAACAAGTGGTACCAATACCACGAGACCCTGGCCAAGGAAGAAGCAACCTCTACCAAGAAAGCCCTTAGACCCGACTGCCGAAGAACCTTTTCTGAAAAGAAAGAGGGTTACCCATGGAAGCCCAAGGTTTACTATATAAGGAAGTCAGGTGGAGAGCACAATGCTGACTGAGTTGGAGATCCATGCCAACACCGCTGTGATGAGGTTGGTCTTGTATTATGAAGGAATGCTGATGTAGAGGGTTATCAATGACTTAAGGATGAATGAATTTGAAATGAGGCTTGGAGATTTTGAGAAGAAAGTAGAGGAAGAGGTCCTCTAGAGTGACTCCCCCGAGATCAAGACAAAAAAGGAGAAGGGTGCAAGCAAAATGGAGGCCATCAAAGATGGCTCGCCAATTACTGCTGAGGATGTGCAAGAAAGCCATCTGCCTGAAGTAGAGGAGCAAGAATCCTCTTCCAAGCCTAATGAGTAATCAACCTAGACCCCCCCTCTCACACTTCAACTTCGCTATGTTTTCTTCCACTCAACATATTTAATTAACATTGAAAATGTGTCTTTTGAGTTTGTAGCAACCTTCCATTCCTTCACTCTGAATTTTTCTTTGAGGACAAAGTAAGGTTTAAGTATGGGGATGTATGCCCTGGTTATGTGAAGTGCTGGTCTGGTCCTATGTTAGCCGTGATCCTGTGTCTACTGTTGATTGTTGCTGAAGTCTTGTATGGTTTTGATGATGATCCTGTGTGCCTCCTCTGAGTTTGTCAACCTATGTTAATTTTGTTGTTGTCGGTAACAAGTTGAATTTTACGCATTTAAGCTTGAATGTGGGGGTACATATCTGCTTGACATGAAAGGACTTGTGTTAAGATTGCTATGTTCTTCAGGGACTATTTTTGTCAATCTGTTTTTAAAGGATTATAAAATTTTCACTATTTTGACAAAATATTTCTTTATTTTTCAAATTTTTGAGTAAATTACAAATGTTTCCGGTAACCTTGTTTTGAAGGATTGAGATAGGAATCCATTGTAGTCTAGAAGGAATATGCTTAGGAAAAGGAACGATAAACTAGTACAAGAGCATGTTTAAGATGCTATCTAAGACTTTGAATTGGGAGGACTTAACATTTGTATGGCAAAGGAAAGATTATAGATTGCAGAACCCTTTTTCGGTAAGAAATTGAGCCTTGATTATTTTTGGATCCTTAAAGTAAATTTTTCTTGTTGAGTGGGCTTTTACAGTTGGTTTTAAGCTAGAACTCGAATAGTGGTGCTTTCAGTTGATCTTCAACACAAAAAGTCCTTTAGGAATTTCCTCTCTAGCCAAAAAACCGACCATTGGAAAAAAAATTTGCCCCTTAGTCAGCCCCTTTGTGCCTTTAACATTTTATTTCAAAGCTTTAAAAGTTTTACCCATTTCCTTCACTCTGATTTCCTGTTTTTCCCAAAGCCATTGAAATTTTCAAAATTTGCAGCCAAAAATCTTTGAAAAAGAACTCGAAAATCATCCTAATATTTAAAAAAGCACTTCTCTTGCAACCCCAATATTTCCAGCTTTGTTATCGAAACTCTAGAGTGAAAATAGTGGCAAAGCCACAAAGTCCTTTGTTTATCCCTTAAAATACAAGTTTTCAAGTGAAAATGCTTGCATAAATCTTTTTGTTGTTGGAAAGGTTGCCATGAAAAAAAACTTGTTCATTCCTTGCAAAACTTGGTTCGAAATCTAATTTCAGCAAATGATGAGTTCTAAAGAGTCCGTCGCATTCATTTTCACTTCCACAAATGGTTTTAAAGCCCTTTGATTGACGTTTTCTTTGATTTTCCAACCAACCCTCAGCCTCATCAAAACCCCCAGGATCTTATAATTGTGTTCTTAAAAGATCAACACCTACATTCTAGGTTAGACCAATATTCAAGCCTATGGTCTTGAGACTGATGTAATTTGCCGAGGACAGAATATACTAGTGGAAAACGGGTTATTTGTAACGATCGTTAAGGTCTTATAAGTAACGAAAATACGCCGTTACCAATACAGGCATTACTAATGAGCGATTCTTATTAGTTACGGTTTGACAATCGTTGCCGTTAAGGATACTTCGTAATGGGTTCTTTCGTACAACTGTTACCAATAATCATAATATAGAACGCAATTATTGATGAAATCCGTGACTAAAGGTAAATAGTGGTAACAGGTTTTGTCGTTAATTGATACTAATAGACTTATCATCTGATACCAATAGACTTATCAATCGATACCAATAGTCACCAACATTCATACAAATAGTATCAGTTTTTACTAACAACCGACACCACTAATGATTTTTTAATAATATTATTGAAAGTAAAAAATCCACCCGAATATAATCTAATATGCTATTTACTATTTACAGAAACTGTTTCTTATTATCAAATAAGCTTCACAAGAATTTTGAAAATGTAACTTCATTTAAAATAAATACACCATGTCATAAGTACAAATTAAACTAAAAATTCTATGAATTACGCACTAAAAAAATATCCGAAATACATATAACTAAAAATAAAGTTCAACAAAAATAAGCTACATGATTAGCGAAGATTTCCACAATTTTTTTCAGCGCTAAATGCATCCATTTTTCATAGTCCTGGTTAAGAAAAAAAAATAAGAATAACCACTTATCATAAAGAAAAGCGTTAAACAAATGTAACAAATTAATTTTGTCATATCTTAAGAAGATTATCACTGTGGCTATAGTTTAGGATTATATCGTACATGTAACGCACATAGTTGTTAAGGCATCGCCTTAGTCGCGCCTCAGTCAGGGCGACGGCCTTTGCGCCTCTACGTTGTAGGGGTGCATAGGTGTCCATGAGGCGCGCACCTCAATGTGCCCGAGGGCACCTTTTTGGTGCGCTCAGTGCGCGCCTCGGAGACACTTTCTTTAATTTTCAGATTTTCACCCTTTTAAATATTTTCAACATGATTTTTATGATAGTTATATGCCATCAGTGGTTTAATAGATACAACTCTTGCTCTCTACACTAACTCCAGACATATATTTTCAGTTTTGTGTCAATCTCCAGCCTAGATTTCTGTTTTTCGTCCCACTCAACATGCTGCCCATTCGTCCTACTCTATCTAATTCTTTCTATTTCAATCAATAAAGAGGCTGCATACCAGGTCAAGGATAGAATGAGGTGATTTTGAGGAGAAGAGAATTAGGGTAGAAGAGATAGATTAGAGACTAGAGAATAGGAACAAAAAATAAGAGTAAGAAGAGAGAACGTTTCTGAATATTCTGCATGATTTAAATAATTCAAGATGTTGTTTTTCTAGTTTAGAAAGTTAGAATATTAAGGATAAATTTCAGAGTTATTTTTTCCATAATCAATTAGTAATATTGCTTTCCATATTGTTATATTAACATTTAACAATATGGAAATCGATATTAAATAAGAATAAGAAAGCAATATTACTAGTTTAGAAAGTCATAATTTCGTGGCTAATATTAATAGGAGAATCATAATTACAACAATTTTGTTTCCAAATGAGTTTTTTTTTCCTTTATATTTTTATTTCTTTTTTTATAGTTCAATTACTATAGATTTCTAACCTTTCTTCTTATTTCTTTCCTTCAGAGTGTGATTTTATCCTTTTTTTTCTACAATTACTGCATTCTGCAATTTTTTAATTTTTTTCAGAAAGCGCGCGCCTCGCCCTCGGGTGCCCCTGGACCCCTTTGCGCCTCGGTGCGCCTCGTCGCCTTAATAACTATGCTTTGAACAGCAATATTAGTTAACTACTGTATTTAAGCTTTCTAAAATTTTAATTAATATAATAAATTGATAACTCAAACCCTGTTTAACTAGAATACTTTGCTTCAATCTTAAATTTAACTTTTTTTAGAGATGTTTTGTTTTGTAACCCGCTGATTTCTTGTTTTTTGGAGGAACAAGTTCCCTAGTCATATTCTTGGAGAATGCTTCTATTCCGGCAAGCATTGCTTGTGTTCATTCCAGGTCTAATCCCATGGAATAGAACAGATAAGAGGGACAATGCATGGGCTTTATTCGGAGGCGATAATGAATCATAAATTACAAAGGTTTATATATGATGGTTTGTACACGGTATTATTACTTTTTTATGAGCAATAGGTGCATGTAAGTCATTTGGAGAAGTAGACGACTTACAGGAAGAAGAAGCACGATGAATAGCGCATTGCATAATTGCTTCCTCCGCCTTTTTCTTTCTCGAACATTTTACCAATTGTACCGTATAGCCTCTTTTGTTTTGACTGTTGTTTTGTTATTTGAACTACATGCCTCTGTTGTTTTACGGATGCCGTTTTATGCAAGTTTTCATGTATGGTTAAGTAATGTTGTATCAATCTGAAAGTCTAATTTGTGCGTGTTTGCTACTTTACACAATGTAGGAAGATGTTGATCAGAGAGGCCAAAGAAACCTTTATTTCACAAATACCAGAATCATTGAAAGTGGATCTAGTCAAGCGCCTCCAGTCCTTTGGTCGAGATAAGTAACGTTTTGCCTACTTTGTCAACTGGTAACTGAGAGTGACAGCTTATTATCAAAAAAAAAAAAAAAAAAAAAAAAAAAACTGAAGTGAGGGCTTTACCTTGATGTTAAAAGATTTTGCAGTTGATAATTGGTACATAGACTATATGAATGAGTAAAGTAATAAATCCCAACGGAAGATAGGTTTAGCTAGTTTCATTGTCAACTAGAATCACTAAGATTTTATTCCTCATGTGTCGTTGTATTGAATCTATAGTGGTTGATGCTGACACAGAAACAGTTGAAATATTGCATGTAATTTTGGTACAGCATAGAATTGATGAGTGTTGCAGTTTTTTGTTCAACATCCCCTTGCTATGTTCCTATATGGTGTAGTACCCCATGTATACATTGTATTTACCTGAAGTTGCTTCCAATTTTTTCTTTTTTCTTTCTTCACATTTAGTGTCTCTTTTTCATTGTTCGCCATGTTAGATATCTGTTTTATGCAGACTTTTTGGTGATTTAATTATTGCTATGCTTTGTGTGTATTGGACGTGTCACTTTTTGTTGTACCCATTCATTTGAAATCGTAGGAACCGAATGTAGATTGTTTGCAGTCAGTTGTACAGATATTATCACTACTAGTGTAGTCTCCGTGCAATGTACGCAAGTATAAGTCATTTGTAATTTGGAGATATAGATAATTATGAAATTTGAATTTATTTGATTGAGTAATAAAAAATTTTGCTTTTATGAGATAATTAATAATTAACCATTTTGAAATTATGTGGTTAAAAAGGTAATTTAGGATTTTTGTGCTTTTATTAATATATAGATAGTAGCAAGGCTTAGTACGTATTTTCGATTGACTAATACAATGTTTATTTTATTAGGTCAAATGCATATATTGTCTCTTGAACTTGGTACAAGCCTATTGTCAAAGTCTCTTCAATTCTTTTAACTTGCAAAAAAAATGCACCAGCTAGCCCCCTTGAACTTTAAGAAATGTACTAGTTAGTTTGCTTCTTCAATGATACATGTCAGTTTTTTGTTTGCTTACCTTTTTAAAGATATTATTTTTTGTTCTTTATACAAAAGTTGAAATGTACGCTCAATAAGCAAATTTGTGTACTTTTTAAAGTTTGAGGGGCTAATTAGTGTACTTCTGCAAATAAAGGGGATCTAGGCGATTTTTTCAAAGTTCAAGAGGATAATAGTTTATTTGTGCCAGGGAGTTAATGATCTTTTGATTCCTAGTTAAAATAAGCCCCTACAATATTCATATTCTCATAGGAAAGCCAAGGAAGAAATTTGATTTCTCAAAACCCTCCTAGTTCCCGTGCAGGTGCAAAATTCAATTGGCTTGTTTTACCTTAATAAAATACTAGTTCATGAAGGAATTTAATTTATTTTATGTAGAATATTAATAGATTTATACATTAAATTGATTATACTTAATTGAACTCTTTTGAAATTATTGATTTAAATGGAGGTACAAATGAATTTGAAGGATATTTGCAATAGGGATCATTGGAGTTTAAATATCTTTTCTGTTCCTGTTTTTCTAAGTTATTGGATTGAATGGATTTCGGGGGTGTCGAAGACTTAGATTTGCCCTGGAGTTTAAATCAAAACAAGCTTTCTTTTGCTATTATAATCAATGTAAAGAGAACTGCTCAAACATAACAAGGTGTTTATAGAGAATTATAATTTCCTACTTATTTCCATCCAGATAAATGAATAATCACTTGGACCACTTCCAATTGCTGATTAATGGCCATTTTAAAATAAGGCTTAACCCATCGGGATCTCTCTGAATTTGTTCATTTTTTTATTCGGATTCTCTGAACTTTCAAAAGTTTCTCTCGCCTCCTTAAATTTTTTAAAAAATTTTCTTGCTCCTTTTAAAAACTTTTAAAAGTTTCTCACCCCTAGGTGCCACGTGTTGACTTCTGATTGGTTTGACTTTTTAAACATGTCATCTAATCAAAAGTACACACGTGGTATACAGGGAGGGTTAGAGAAACTTTTGAAAGTTTTTTAAGGGGGTGAGAGAAACTATTAAAAAGTTTAGGAGGCGAGAGAAACTTTTGAAAGTTCAGGGAGTCAGATAAAAAAATAGACAAGTTTTGAAAGGTACGAATATATTTGGCTACATAAAATTGACTTCTAAGCTTCATGAATTGTCAAAAGGTGGTCTTGTGACAGTAGGTATAAATTTTTGAAATGCTAATTGTTGAGTATAATTTCATTACGCACAGAAATAATCCACAACTACTCATAAATATTATACCTACTTTGCACTTGATTAACATTACAGGGCTACCAAGATTTGAACTATCTTATTAGACATTGATGTTTATTTTTTTGGCATAATGCATCAGTTAGTTTCTAACTTACTTTTAAAAAACATCAAGTCCCTTTCCTTTTCAAGGGTTCTTCTAAGTCCCTCACCTTTTAGAGTTTTCAAAGTCCCCCAAATACACAAAATCATTATCACTCATGTGTGTACCACACGAGCATGCCAGGCGTCGGTTTGGAAAAGTTAAACCAATTCCAACTCAACATGTAGCACTTTCTATTAAAAAATGGAAAAAATGTAATTTTTAACTCATTAACCTGTTTAACCATAGCTTAAACACGCATACTCAACCCTAAAATGTTAACCAGTTCCCAACTCCCATCTCCCTCTCCTTTTCAAATTCATCGATGCAGCTCCAATTTTGAAGCCCCACTGCCACTCACATCTTTGTTCTTAACCACAACGTTAATTCCAGATCCTATGTTGACCCACTTGTTCAAATTAGATCCACTATTTTCTTCTATTTGTTTAGAAAAAGAGGAGAAGAATGGAGTAGAAGGGGAATTGCTTTCAAAATGAATCCACATTCCCCAAGTTTAATCGCCATTTATGTTCCTATTTTACAAGTTTAATTAATTCCTCAATTTGGATAGGAGTAATATGTGTTGTTTGAATTCTTTATTAGTTAACGGAATACCTATCTACAATAATAGCAATTACTATTAACAAGCCATAAACAGAATTGTTATTTTTATGATTCAGTTTAAACAAAATAATATCATATTCTATGAATAATATACTATAGAGGTTGGTCCAATTGCTAATAAGTTTGGCACTGACTTAAATAAGATTTTAGGCTCAGATCTTGCGAACATAAATAATTTCCGCTTATAAATTCACCAAGAGTTTCGATTTAATTGATGACTCCGGACAACTAAAAGCTAAAGTGTAGTGTTTTTGCTGTAATATAGAGCATTTTTTTTGTAAGTTAATAATAATGCCTCTTTAAAATTTTTATTGGATTAGTTAGAGAGACGAGTAATATATGACTAAAATTAAAGTGTATTTATTATTAACAATGAAATTCGATGCACATATTTCCCAAGTAAAAGAAACTTCTCGAGTATACTGTACTCAGTGACTCGTTACTTTTTTTACTTGCCCTTCTACATATTTTAAGGGTGCAACACGTTATTCCATGACGCTATCTTATTTACGCGGCGTAAAATATAAGGCGTCATTCACTTCTCACAACATGTAACTAACACACATATTTTTATAATTTACAATAAAATAATGAATGTTTCATTACGAAATCTAGGTTCTCAAAACAAATAAATTCTTACAACAATTAGACATGTTGCGTATATAAGCATGTAAATATATGAGATCTTTTGGGGAAACCTGCAAATTATAAGGAATAGATTTAAAGGGGACAATATTCATATTTATTGTATCTTAGGACTGGGTTGCAATAAAATAATTTATAAATAGTTCAAAATCAGCTCGATTTTAGTATGATAAAAGCTCAGTTCGATAAAATTTATTTCAAGTTCGAGATTGGCTTGAGATATTATTGAGTTAATTTGATCTTTTTTAAAGTTTAACTTGAAAGATAGCAAGTAAACTCCATTATTTTTTTAAATATTTTATATAATTGTGTTAACATCATATATTCTCTGACATAGTGGATCTCTATCAAGTTTCAATTTTAAATATTCAAAATTAAGAATGAGCTATAATATTTTAAAATATACATGCTCATCTCATCACTTTAAATTTTTTT